>OX123181.2:114937448-115150434 GCA_944739405.2 Euclidia mi | reverse complement strand
TATCCACTGGACTACCTCCGTGGTCCAGTGGATAGCGTATGTGACTGCTGATCGGAGGTCCCGGGTTCGATTTCCGCGTCGGGCAAAAGTGTAACTGTGTTTTTCCGAATTCTCAGTAGCAGCACGGAGTCTGGTGATGTGCTCGGTAACGACAATAGGTTCGCCCCTTATAACGTGGGACCTAAAAATTTATGGCGAAATGTGGGTGTAATATTACACCTCAGCCTACCCCTTCGGGGATACAGGCAACTTATGAGACATCCTTTCCCTTTGAGAACCACATACTAAAACCAATGTGGTGTTGCTCGAAATCCCATTTTGGTTAGTGATGTTAACTGCTTCGCCGGCGGGTCGTGGGTTTGATTCTCACTCAGTAAACATATTTGTGTAATGTCGTGTTGTTTCCTTATGGCGCTGATACACCTGATCATTCACTTGTAAAAGAACAGCGAGCATTCGCCGTTTTCTGTTTTGTCGATCCGAACATTTTCACGATCATTCTAGCAAACATTCTAAGTTCAAATAGTCCGTAGAATATAGAAAAAAATATAGAATCGCACTATAACAGCAGTTTTAACCAATATGTTTACTTCAGTTTTATATATGAATTATTTCTAGAGTAAGAGTTAGATACATAAACAGACGTTTCTAAATAATAAAATGCTGATTTTAATTTGAACAGGTTTATCGATATCGATAATTTATCATCTTTCGATTGAAATTAATCCTGAGTAAACCAAATCTAAGAATCTGTTGTAAACATTATCGATATTTTATCGAAATTTATTCTGAGTAAGCCCATCACTGGGCAAGTTAAAATTAGTGACAAACTACAAAAATTGTGCCTAGATTCAAATCATACGTCAAAGTCAAGTAAATATATTGGGTTTAACCGCCATTGTAGCGCGAATACTATGTATTATCTTTATTCTAAGGCTCACCCGAATGTTCGTGGAGAATGCTCGCTAAAACATTTGTTTTGTAACATTCGCGAGAATACCCATTACAGGTGAGTGCTCAAGTGTATCAGCGCCATTAGTCACTTATTACGACACCCACAGAATGAAATAAGAGTAGTGATTTTTTTTGTGTTCTTAATCCTTCATCACACGGAATGTCTTGTCCAATAACTCTTTATATTTCATGATTTGATTATTTATACGGTTGTTATATAATAAATTAGTATCTTAATCACTTATGTCATAAAACTGAAGTGTTTGTTTATTTGATCGCGATAATTATGGGCACTACCAGTTGGATATGATATCTTATATTTTTTCATGTTAATGCCCACACGCATGATACGATACGGAAGAGGTATGGCGGGCGGAGTCATAAAGCATATAATCATTTAGATATTTATAAATACAAACAATGTTTTGAACAAGATTACAGACAGATAAACAAGAAATTATCTTTTAAGCCCACAAAATATGTAGACAAGGTTTAAATAGTTAATACAGACAGTGATTACTACTTGTGTCCGTGTGGTGACGGATTAAGAATACGGAATGTCACCACCCCATAGCATCCCATGGATGTCGTAAGAGCCGTCAGAGGGAGCATATTATGCAGAGAACACCACTGTAAGAGAAGGAAAACTTGATACAAACCCTATACCAACCCGTTCGGCCAGCGTGGTGTAGTAGACCAAGTCCTTCTTTCAAAGGAGAGGCCTAGTCCAGCAGTGGACTGTTAAAGGCTGATGATGATGATGATGATTACTACTTATCTTTTATATTTAAATATATTCTTTTTAATTGTATTGCTGTTTTAGTGGAAAATTTGTACTGAATCGGATGCGTTATATCGCTAACTAAATGGTTGGTATTTTGTTACAAAGCGTGGTGACAATAGGTGTTGACAGAGCCACCATTACTGGTACTAAGTATCGTTCTCCTGTATTTTGTAGTGATAGGTAAGCAGCCTAAAATTCATGGCGAAATGTGGGTGTAATATAAGACTGCCTCCGTGGTCTAGTGGATAGCTTATGCGACTGCTGATCGGAGGTCCCGGGTTCGATCGAAAAAGGTCGGGTCGGGCAAGAGTGTTAATTTCTCCGAATTCTTAGTAGCAGCATGGAGTCTGGTGATGTGCCCGGCAACGGCAATAGGCTCGCCCCCTATTACGTGGGACCTTAAATTCATGGAGAAATACGTACATTAACATACATAGACACACGCCTGTTTCCCCGAAGGGGTAGCAGGACAGAGGCATATTAAACGCCCACTTTTCACCAGAGTTTTGATCCCACGTAATAGGTGGCGAGCCTATTGCCGCTTATCGGGATATTTTGTTTGCTAGAGCCTCGTCCGTTGATCGGCAGGTGCACCACTTGCAGGTGAGGTTGGCTTGGGATTCATGGTGAAATGTGGGTGTAATTTAACAATATTACGGGCGGAAGTAGGTCTAACTCACACTTTTATTTATCAATGACTTAGACATACTACTACTCTCTGCATCTGCGACCTACTGCTACACCTATGACCATTCGCCAAACTCTGCCGAAGCAGAGTTTGGCGAATGGTCATAGGTGTAGCGCAGGTCGTGCAGATCCCTAAGACAAGGCTGGTGGACTATCCTTCCCGAGGTTGTCGCCCGTTGTTGGTCTGGTTCCATAAGAAACAGACAAAACCAAAACCTCCAGCCGCCACACACACACAACGTGTAGACACACACAAAAACACGCGCGCAAGCAGACACATTCACCTATACCCACACACTTATACACGCACAGTAATACACATACACACACCTACACACTCTTACATGGACGCACACACACACGCACCTAAACACCCCTTCAAACACTCACACACATACACAAACACATACTCAACACAGACTTATACCAACAAAAATAATGCAGCAGCAATGTTTCACATTGTCAAGATAGACTAAATCTGCGCGACCTGGCCAACGCCATGCCTCGTGCAATTCACACTTCATCTACTTCCTGGAACATCGCTCCGCGTCGAGCAAACGCACGCCAAAAGGTGGACGTTGACTTCGCGTCGGCTGCGAATCCAGGTAGTCGTAGACGAGGCGGTAAACGTTACCGCCGTTACAAACGCTTACGTGAGCAAACAACACAGTCGGGTGATAGCGCATCGAATAATTCAGCTAGCGCACTCCCGACTACGACCACGACGGCTGGTAAAAACAACCAGCGCGGCGACCAAATCTCGACTGGTGGAGCGGACGTTCCACCCCGGACGACGCAGCCGGACGGTTGTGTTGCGCCGCTGACGGCAAAAGGCGCTGTAGACTGTAATAACAGTCAGCGCACTACCGCCTGCGCACGGCGCACCAACTGTGGCTGCTCCCGGGACGCCCCGTCGCGCTCCTTTGGTGGGGATTGGTAACGCTGCGCAGCCGTCGTGTGGAAACAAGGAGCCGCGCCGCAAACGCGGCTCAAGAAGACGCGAACCGGCGCCATCAGGACAGCCCACTCCGACACCAAGCACGAAGAGGGATCGCCCTGAGAACTCCACACCACCCAGCGCCGGGTCGAAACGGGCGAAAAGAGACGCCACACCTAAGAGCGGTAGGAGCAACGCAGACGCGACAAACTCGCAGCTGATGGTAGCCATCGCTACCACCCTCGCCACGGACCTGACGGTGGAACAGGCGAAGCAGCTCGAACTCTCGATGGAAGAGAGTATAGTTGAGACTGCCTTCGCCACACCGCCGAATAACGGGCCGGCACTCGCACCTTCCTTTAGGGGCAAACCTCTTGCAGTGGAAGGTGTCACGAAGTTATGGTGCGAGAACGAAAACTCACTGACGTGGCTCATAACACCGGTTCGGCACACGGTAGCCAAATTAAGATCGCCGATTGACGACCAGCCTGGTCCCCAAGGCTGGTCGTCATCAGGCAGTCAGACATGGCGAAGCGCGTACGCGCAGCGCTATGGCTGCCGAGGACGATCACCCTGGAGCTACCTAAAATCCACCATCTCCTCATTGCCCAAAACCCCTGGTACGCCGTATAAATGTGGCAATTGTACGGCGCATCCTTGCAGCAGCATGGCGTGTACCTTACCTTGGGCATCCCGGAAGTCGAGATCCCAAAGATCACGGTACGCGGCCGTCGGGTTTCCTTCTTCGCTGGCAGCGTGTACGTAATGTTCCACGCTTCTAGTGGAGGCGAGAGCTCGGCGGCTGAAGGGCCAAGGAAACGCCGAGTACAGGAATGCACACAGCGGGACAAGCTATGAGGGATTCCCTGAGCTGGAGAGGGCTCCCCACTGCAGTGCGTCATCGTAGCGGGGCTCGCAAGCGCCGAGGCACGACGTCACACACCCCCCCCCCCCGTTAGGCCGGGATTTTCCCTAAGGAAAATTCCCTAGCCCAACGGGCGTAGCAGCCCTGAAGATACTCCCTGGAATTAGAGAAAACAAGGGCATGAGTACCTTGAACAAGTGACAATCCTATACGCTAATTAGTATACCTAAATAATAATGACCCACGCTTGCATTCTTCACGCGTACAACGGCAGTCTGAACTTGAACATAAACATTTATCATTCATAATTCATCACACATACCTACATGTAAATGCCAAGGCCAGTGTAATGGCCCAATAGCAAAGATAACAATCTATGGAGAAGCGCTTAGGGTAATTATTAGGTAATAATGATTTGTAGATATAAGAACTTGATCTAGCCCTACGACTTAAAAATCTTGGGTTCGGCCTTTGCCACTAGATAAGTAAACTTTTTGAATACAGTTAGGTGTAACAACAGATTTTTCGTAACGATGAACAAAAATAATATAAGCCGCAGACACGACCGGACCGCTCAATGTCAAAGGAAAGAATTTAATAAATATTTTGCTCTAATTAATAACTACAACACGACCAGTAAACACCTTTTGAATGTAAACAATGGTGAATCATTAGTTAGGCATTTATTTATCGGCGCGTCGCTGAGTGAACGCGCGTGCGTCATAACGACAACTAGGTAGGTACGATCTAAATGGTAGGTACTATTCGACTGTTCCGAGCTCGCGACGCACGGTTAATTACTCTGAATGTTTATAGAGTACCTATAATTTGATTATGGAATTTATACAGAATTAAGAATAACAACAGAACTTCAGAACAAGGCACGGCGAAAAACAACACGCCAATCAATTTGCATTTATAGAAAATACACATGCGAGAATCGAACACCAGACCGATCCGACAACGACTTTTTAACCACTGAGCCATAACTGATAGTTAGATAAACAACAGATTCTTTGTAACAATATTACATGTAATAAACTTTATTACCATTTATAACTGAAACATTTATTCATTTTATGTTAGCATGTTTACATAAATCATTAACACAACACAATACATTATCTTGTGGGCTTCGACTCGAAAACATAAGAACCATTGTTGACCTTCGCAAATGATTATGTAGGTAATTATAACTTAGTATAGATGTGCGTCTTACATTGTTGTTTTTATGCTTTTATTATTCTTTGTAATTAATCAACTTTAAATCTTTGATGTGCCATTCTCCTAAAGGTTTACCGGCCATGTCGTTAAGTTTGTATACTAGGGGTGACTTTTTTGAGGCAATCTTACATTTAATAAATTTAGGCGCCAATTTCTTGCTAAAGTATTTATCCTTGTCACTAAGTAGAAACGTTCTGCGCCAAACTATATCACCGACATTCAATTCTGCCGGTTTACGGCGAAGATTATAAGATGAACAATTTCGTTGGTGGGCCGACAACAGAGCTGAATGTACCTTCTCGAAAATAGAGGATAAGTAGCCTAAAGTTTCGGCATAGCCGTCCCGTGGTTCAAGCACCATATTGGAATTAAATTCCTTGTCAATATACTGAGAACCACATGTTATGACCTCCCTACCAAAAACAAGGAAATTAGGAGAATAACCAGTAACCTCACTAACTGCGCAGTTAAGGGCGAACTGAACCTTAGTGATTAAAGTGTCCCAGATTCGATGATCAGATTCTATGAAAGTCGAAATAGCTGTAATAATGGTTTTGTTGTAACGTTCAACTGAGTTAACGTGGGGAGTATACAACGGTGTAAAATGCAAATTTGGAATTTTATATTTTGACAACATACTTTTAAAGGTTGCGCTAATAAATTGTTTACCGTTATCCAAAACAATAGTAGATGGAATTCCATGCACCAAAAATACATTTTCCTCGAGAATTTTTGTTATCACTTCTGCAGTTGCCCGTTTAATGGGGAAAAGCAAACAATATTTAGAGAAACAACAACTGACCACAAATATAAAAGTGTTTTGTTTTCTGCTGGGGGGCAATGGACCAATCAAATTAATACTAATCGTCTGAAAGGGCTTTTGACATGATTTGGGTTTTCCCATTAGACCTAAATTTGGGTGGTTTTGGTGTTTATGGGTGATACAAGGTTCACATGAACTGACGAACTTGACAACATCGGAGTACATACCAGGCCAAAAGTAGTTAAGTGCAAGACGTTTGTATGTCTTAAAGATACCCAGATGTCCAGCAGTGGGCGAAGAATGATTCTCCCTTAGAATGTCAATTCTTTGGTCAGACGGAATAACCTCTTTCCATTGAAATTCTCTAGTGAGAGGGTTTAATGTTTTTTAAAACAATACAATTTATTGTTTATTACTTGATAGTTAACAAAGGAAATCGGAGAACTTAAACAGCCTTTATAGATATTTAAATACCAAGGATCATTAGTAGAAACTGGTAAATTCTGATTAGAATTAATATCTATATTTATATCATTAGCAATAGCAGAAACGGGTAAAGAGCGAGACAGAAAATCAGGTAAAACGTTATCGGAACCCCGACGATGACGTATTTCGAAATTATAGGAAGATAAGCGAACTCCCCATCTGGCTAACCGGCCAGTAGGGTTATTTAAGGTCAAGAACCATTTCAAAGCAGCGTGATCAGTGTAAACAATAAACTTTTTACCATTTTCAACATAACAACGCAAGTGTTCTATAGCAGATAGAACAGCCAGTGCCTCGCGCTCTGTGGCACTGTAATTTTTTTCTTGCTTACTGAGTGATTTGCTATAGTACGCTATGACTCTTTCCTCACCATTTAACCTTTGACAGAGGATCGCGCCAAGACCAAAATCGCTAGCATCTGAGTGTATTTCAAACGGTTGCGAGTAGTCAGGACAAGCCAACACCGAGGAGGAAATCAAACAATTCTTTAGGTTATTAAACGCCTCATTAGCCTCTGTCGTCCAGCAGAATGGAGGTGCGTTTTTACTTTGAGATGTTAACTTATTTAAGGGTGCAGCAATAGAGCTAAAATTCGGTATAAAACGCCTGTACCACGAGGCTGCGCCTAAAAATCGACGTACTTCTTTTCTATTAGAAGGAGTGGGATAATTTTTCATTGAATTTACTTTATCCGGATCGGGATGCAATCCACTAGAGTCGACAACATAGCCTAAATATTTTAGTTTATCTCTAAAAAATTGACATTTTTCGAGATTAATTGTTAAATTAGCGCTTTTTAGTTTATCAAGAATGCGTAATAAAAGAGTAATATGCTCGCTGAAGCTGGACGTGATACAGATTATGTCATCGATAAAACAGAAAACCTTATTTTCAAATTCTGGGCCATAAAATAAAATATCAACTAATCGTTGTTGAGTAGCTGGCGCATTCGTAAGACCGAAAGGTATTCTTTTGAATTGAAATGTGCCACGCGTGGGAATATAAAAGGCTGTTTTGCAACGGTCCTCTTCTTTAATTAATGTTTGCCAAAAAGATTTAGACAGGTCTAAACTAGACAAGTATTTAGCATCTCTCAGATTATCTAAAATTTCCGAAATATAAGGCAAGCTATAAGCATCTTTTTTTGTAACGGAATTTAATTTTCGACTGTCCAAACAGAAACGCAGTTCACCATTCTTCTTTGGTGTCAAAATGACCGGGTTTGACCACGGGCTTTCGGATCGTTCAACAACATCCTCTGAGAGCATGTCGTCAAGATGCTTTATTAATATTCTTTGTTTATCGGGAGACATGCGATAAAATCTTTGCCGAATAGGGGGACAATCACCTGTATCAATTGAATGAGAAATAATATTTATGCAACCGAGACCCCGCTTCTCGTATGAAATATCGGTAAATTTAGAAATAATGTTGTCAGCGGTAGCTCTCTGGTCGACTGTAAGATGATCATAAGAAACAAGATGTGTAGGGGGAACTGCCTGCAACTCCATTACTTGAGCGTCAGACTTGTTCACAATCAAAACAGACTCCAATTTGTTAGGAAATAGGCCAAAGCTTCGCCAAAAATCCATGCCAAGGATAAGGGAATTTTGAATCCCAGGTACAACATGAACTTCTAAGTTAATCAATTTATCCTGAAACTCGAAGGGTAGAAACACCGATCCCAAAGACTCAAATCGTTCGCCGCCTGCTGTTATTAACCTTAAAGGTTTCGATTTATCCAAAACATTGTCTTTCAAAAATAAGTTATGCAAATTATTACCTAAAATTGTAACGCAAGATCCAGAATCTAAAAGACCTGTGGTAGGTATTCCGTTTAATTTTAGAGTAACGTAAGGTAAATATTCTACTTTAGAATTACGGATTGAGGAAATATGATAGCTATTAAAGAATTTTTTTAAAAAGTCCAACCAATTATTCCACTCTGTTTTATTACAATTAGTTGTATAATTTGATTTTCCACAATCCTTATTAACTAGTTTTTTGAAACTGTAGGGGTCGACTTAGATTTACAATTGGGGCAGTCTGACAGCTTGAAACCCTTTGTGCCGCACTTAAAACAGATTAGGTAGTGTGGCTGACGGCAATTACGTAATGAGTGCGAATTGCATCTACAACGCACGCAAAAAGTTTTATTTATATTAGAAGTAATCGATACGGCGTTGACTTGTGGTACAGACTTGTATCTCGATGTATCGGCGACAGAGTTATATTTTGTCTGCGCTGCATAAACGCCTGATCATTTTAAATGGCATCAAGTTACTCGTTTAAGTAATACTGTACCTGACTCCTAAATTTATTTTACTTACACCCGCACATATTTTTGTTATTCGATTTCTAAATTTGTCACGCTAGCATCAATACGTAAAAACTGCGAATCATTGTAATAATGTCAAATAACCAAGATTAAAGCTGTTATCAACGGAATCTGAGGTTTTCATTACAAAACTTTGTCTACTATTACACATTAAAATTGGCGACCGCGACATCACGGATTTGCAAAATTCGGATCGAAGTACAAAGACAAAGAATTCTCGTCAAAAGGAAATCTACCAAAGATTGATTGTGTGGAGGACTACAGACGCAGGAACACTATCAAAGAAGACAACTAAGCCAGCCAGGTCGGTCAGCAGAACGCGCCGCGCCCAGCCTTAGCTTCTACGACGACGCCACGTCGGGGTTCACCGTCAGCCTGCCACGCCAGTTCGAGGATTCCGTCAACATTTGTAGAACAGCTCGTGTTTCTATCAGTGCCAACAGCCATCAGCGAGGACCAATGCAGCCAGAAGCAGCCGTCTCGCCTATCAGTTAAGTGCCATTCCCATAGTTTACCCTAACACCTAAACCTATTTTTCCTATCAAAAGGGTCGCTGTTTGGTACATTCCACTTGTGTATTTCATTAGTTCAACAAAGTATCTAGCTAATTTAAAGCTTATTTCAAGTAAACAACCAGTAAATATAGAAAAATAGTGTAATTAAAATTCATTGTTCAGTGTGACAACTACCTACGTCATCATTTGTAAAATTATAAATTCTTAAAATACCAGTACATTCCTTAAAATAAGTTCATAAATGAACAATACTTGAGTATCTAAACACCAATTAGTAATATTGCCAATTTTTCTCATAGACACCCTCCCAATAGTTCGTGCCATTATTGTAGTTAACATTATTTCAAATATTTTGGGCCGACTATTCCAGAAACTCCATCGCTGCCTGACGCTGCCAGCTACCGCTAGCCGCGTTTGGGTGACGTCGGTGCATCGTCGTGCTGCCGAGCTGCAGCCGCGCTGCTGCGCCAGGTGCCGCCGAAGGAGTATCAGATAAGATTCTAAACATATAACTTTATTCCTTCATTTTGCGTTACTGTTTAGAACTCAATTAACAATAAGCATTTTTCGTAAAGTTCTCAGTGCTAGTTTATCGTTTGTTGTTGCTATTAGTATTTAACAAAATGTCTTTAAGCGAAGATAAAGACTGTAATGCAAAACAATTGAAGGAACTGTTTGCTAAGCGTAGCTCGGTCAAAGGTCGTTTAACAAAGTTTAAAAAATATTTAGATGGAGTATGCTCTTCAAAATTGAATAAAACCCAAATTAAAGAGTTAGAAATTAGTATTGGTAAAATACGAGCTATGTCTAGCAAATTTGATGAACTACAGGCTCAGATTGAGGTCATTAATTGCGATAATATGGACTCCGAGATCGACGAACGTGATGAAATTGAGCAGATCTTCACTTCACATCTTGCAATTGCTGAAGAGCAACTTGATAAGTACAAAAATACTTCAAACGAATCTGATTTGCACAATACATCACAATGTCATAACGATCTGTCATTTCAATGTCATCATGTTGATTTTAAATTACCACAAATACAAATCGCAAAGTTTGATGGCGCTTATTTCCGCTGGCTTGAGTTCCGAGATACCTATTTATCGCTTATTCATAACAATGAACGCATTAAACCTATTCACAAGTTCCATTATTTGGTATCGTATCTTGAAAAGGAAGCCGCGCGAATTATTTCCAATTTAGAGATTTCTGAAAATAATTATAAAACTGCATGGCAGCTTTTGTGCGATCGTTACGATAACAAGCGCCAACTTATAAATCAACACCTTAATTCATTGATATATTTCGAATCAACACAACAACAACACAAACGTGAATCGGACAAATCACTGAGGTTTCTAGTTGACCACGTAACTAAAAACTTGCGAGCATTGTCAAGTTTAGCAACGAAAGATGAACTGCTTGAAATGATAATTATTAAAATTCTTATACCAAAATTAGATAATCGTACTGCCATGAAGTGGGAAGAACATCGTAATAATTTGTCCAATCTCCCTGCTTTAAAGGATTTCAAAAAATTCCTAACTGATCGCGCTGATGTGTTAGAAACTATGAATCAAAACAAGTCTGATATACCCAAGGTCACACAATCACGTCAAAACAATAATAACAATTCTCGTAGTACTAAATCCTTTTCATCTACAGTTCAGAACACCGGCTCTGTCGCTAAGCAGTGCGTTGTCTGTAAGGGTGACCACTGGATATACGACTGCCCTACATTCCTTGCGAAGAGCGTTCAGGAACGACGAGATGAAGCATTTAAGTTGCACTTATGCTCCAATTGTTTACGAACTGGGCATCGTGCACGTGACTGCAAGATGGGTCCCTGTCGTGAGTGCAAGCGTAGGCACAATTCACTCTTGCATTCCCCTAATTTAAACAATACTAGTGCAAGTAATGCTAGTACAGTCAGCAGCAATAATACCAACACAGATCGTGGTTCAACTGAAATATCAGTAAATAATTCTATTAGTGATAATTTTATAGAAAATCACATTCTTTTATCAACAGCTATGGTTAATGTTATCAATCCACAAACAAACAAACAATTTCGAGTGCGTGCTTTGTTAGACTGTGGCAGTCAGTCTTCATTTATTAGCCAGTCACTTATGAACAAGTTATCATTACAGGTATGTGCTATTAATACTATAAACGTTATCGGTATAGGCAACAACTTAGCGGAATACGTAAACAAAAGTTGTATTGCCCGATTAAATTCTCTTAATGATGACTATAGTGTTGTACAGTCATTTTATGTATTAAACCAATTAACAAGTGTTATTCCAAAACAATCTATAGACATTAGTCAATTAAATATTCCAACCAACCTACAGCTAGCTGATCCTAGCTTTAATCGGCCTTCAGCCATAGACGTCTTGATAGGTGCAGACCTGTTTTGGGACCTACTCGGATGTGATCAGCTTGCATTAGGTACTAATATGCCCCAGCTTCGTAGCTCAAAGCTAGGTTGGCTCGTTGCCGGCCCAATTTCTCCAAATGTAAGGAATTGTTCGTCACCTAAAAATATTCCGTGTCATGTTTCAATTAGTGATAGTGACGAATGCAATAATTCCAATATTGATTCTCATTTGAAAAGGTTTTGGGAACTTGAGCAGGTTCCAGATAAGCAATATTTTAGCAAAATTGAGCAGGCATGTGAAGACCATTTTTATCGTAATACTTATCGTTTAGAATCGGGTAGATTTTGTGTGAGGCTGCCCCTAATTGATAATCCAGATTGTTTAGGAGATTCTTACGCTATGGCTAAAAAACGATTGTTGTATTTAGAAAGACGTTTCCGTAAGAATCCAGAATTAAAGTTGAAATATTGCAATTTCATTCAAGAATATTTAGAGTTAGGTCATTTAGAGGAATGTCCGACTACTAATCCCGTTCCATCCTATTATCTTTGCCATCATGCAGTATATAAGCAAAACAGTGAAACGACAAAGACTCGTGTTGTCTTTGATGGATCGGCACGAACTTCCTCAGGTTTCTCTCTGAACGATCTGCAGATGGTCGGTCCCAATGTTCAAGACTCAATCTTTTCTATTTTGATTCGAGCTCGTCAGTACAAATATATTTTGACAGCTGATATTGAAAAATTCTTTAGAATGATTGAATTAAATGAAAAGGATCGTAATTTACAATTAATACTTTGGAGAAGTGATGAGTCCAATCCTATCAAAACTTTACGTTTGAAAACCGTAACTTATGGACTTGCAAGTGCTACATATTTGAGCACCAAGTGTTTGTCAGTATTGGCAGAGAATTGCGATGACCAGCTTATAGGTAACATTATTAAACACGACCATTACGTCGACGATCTGGTCACCGGATCAAACGACGAGTCCAAGCTATTATACATTCAACGCAAGGTGTCGGACACTTTAAAGTCAGGTGGGTTTAAACTACGTAAATTCAGATCGAATTTACCAAGCATTTTATCATCATCAGTCATTGATCAGAATGATAAGGTTAGTTTAAGTGAATCTAATAATACTTTAGGATTAAATTGGAATCCTAAAACCGATACCCTTCAAATATCGATTGAGATTCCCAATAAAAATGATGTGGTTACCAAGCGATCGATACTGTCTGCATCATTCAAGATTTTTGATCCTCTTGGAATTCTCAGTCCATGTGTAATTATACCTAAAATGTTACTTCAGTCCTTATGGCTGAACAAGAAGGGTTGGGATGAACCAGTTAGTTCCGATATCCTGGAATCCTGGAACAAGTTCATTGGCAATTTACATTTTTTATCAGATTTACAGATCCCGCGCTTAACACTATGCGAAGCTCCTAATTATATAGAAATACATACCTTTAGTGATGCTTCTCAAGTCGCTTACGGTGCCTGTGTGTACCTACGGTCACACAACTTAGCTGGCGAGGTAAAGGTAAATTTACTGTGTGCTAAGTCTAAGGTGGCGCCGTTGAAACCGATAACAATACCGCGTCTGGAGCTTTGCGCTGCGCTATTAGCTGCAAAATTGTGTAAGACAGTTACCAGCTCTCTGCGATGTGATGTCAATCGCATCATTTACTGGTGCGATTCCAGCGTTGTCCTCAGCTGGTTAAATGGTAATTCTGCAAAGTTAAAAACGTTTGTAGCTAATAGGGTAGCCGAAATTAATGAACTTACCGATAGTTCGTCGTGGCGCTATGTGCCGACTGATCAGAATCCAGCTGACCTGATCTCAAGGGGCGTGAGCCCAGATCAAATCATCAATTCTAATTTCTGGTGGTCAGGTCCAAGCTTTCTAATACAGCCTGAATCCGATTGGCCCTATTTAAAGAAATTAATAAATGAATCAGACTTACCTGAGATGAAGTCCACTTCCGCTGTTGTCCTGGAACCAGCAACAGAAATTCTAAAAATAGATAAGTTTTCATCGTTTTTAAAACTGAGACGTGTATTTGCGTATGTCAATAGATTCATACATAACATAAGATATAAATGTCCTAAAGATAAATTATTTGGTAAATTAAATGTTAGCGAATTAGAATTATCTTTTATTAGCTTATGTAAAATTGCTCAGCAAACTTCATTTACTCTAGAGTACAATCTTTTGTTAAAAAATAAAACTTTAAGTAGCAAGTCAACACTTTTGTCACTTTCACCCTTTTTGGATGATGACAAGGTGATGAGGGTCGGTGGTAGGATAGAATTATCTAATTACAATTATACTAAAAAACATCCTATACTTTTACACGCTTCTCATCCACTCACTAAATTGTATTTTAAATATGAACACTTACACAATATGCATGCTGGGCCTCAGCTGTTGCTGGCCTGTGTAAGAGAGACTGTGTGGCCTATAAATGGTAGGCATTTGGCCCGCCGCACAGTACATGTTTGTGTTCGATGTAGACGTATACAAGGTAAAACATTAACTCCCATGATGGGAAATTTACCTGCACAGCGCATCATACCTGATTTTCCATTCCGTACTGTGGGAGTTGACTTCGCTGGTCCGTTCCTAACACTAAATAGAAAGGGTCGAGGTGCACGACTAATTAAAACCTATTTATGTTTGTTTGTATGTTTTCGCTATAAGTGTGTGCACCTGGAAGCCGTTAGTGATTTGTCCAAGGACGCATTCATCATGACGTTACGCAGATTTATATCGCGACGAGGCAAGCCAGCGGAGATATTTTGCGATAACGGTCGCAACTTTGTTGCGGCAGCTAAAGAGATTGGCAATTTTCTTAAAACTAATCATGAACCTGTAGTTAATTTTGCTACCAATGAAGGCATAAAGTTTGTGTTCTCTCCCACGTATGCTCCACATTTCGGCGGCATCTGGGAAGCCGGCGTTAAATCCGCAAAATACCACTTAAAACGCGTTATGGGGAACCATCATTTAACGTTTGAGGAGATATGTACTCTCTTCACACAAGTGGAAGCTGTGCTTAATAGTCGACCTTTGTGCCCACTCTCCCCTTCCCCTAACGATTACCATTTCCTATCTCCCGGTCACTTTCTGATAGGGCGTGCCCTAAATGCATTGCCTGGTCCATCGCTCGAGCACGAGAACCAGAACAACCTTCAACGTTACTTGAAGCTTGAACAGATTCATCGGCATTTTTGGCAGCGCTGGGAAAAGGAATATATAGCAGAACTACAACAGCGCTCCAAATGGCGCACTAATTCAGCATCCCTGCAAGTTGGAGATTTAGTTCTTCTCCAGGAGGATAACGTCCCACCACTGAGCTGGCGAATGGGACGAGTCAGTCGCCTGTTCCCTGGAAACGACGGCGTCACACGAGTCGCAGACGTGGAGACTACCAGAGGCTGCTTCAGGAGGCCTCTCACACGGATCTGCCCCTTGCCTACATCTTTACCGGATGACGACTAACGCAGTTGAAAGGAGTCTTTCAACGGGGGGGAAGATGTCTGCGCTGCATAAACGCCTGATCATTTTAAATGGCATCAAGTTACTCGTTTAAGTAATACTGTACCTGACTCCTAAATTTATTTTACTTACACCCGCACATATTTTTGTTATTCGATTTCTAAATTTGTCACGCTAGCATCAATACGTAAAAACTGCGAATCATTGTAATAATGTCAAATAACCAAGATTAAAGCTGTTATCAACGGAATCTGAGGTTTTCATTACAAAACTTTGTCTACTATTACACATATTTATTGAAGTGATTATGATTGTAAACATTTTTGTTTGAAGAAAAATTAGAAAACGGATAATTATACGCTAGATCGGGTGCTACAGTATTCTTTGAAACTTTAGGGGGTTCAGAAAATTGCTTACTGCGACTTTGGTAATTTTCGAAAAGACGACAAACTTCGACCAGACTATCAACATCAACAACCTTTGCAGTGAGCAGACAATTAGTGTAACAAGGTCTAATATTATTTAGTAAAATTTCTAGCTTCTCCGAATCAGCGATAGGAGAACTAAGTCGCGAAAACAGACCGTGCATTTTTGCCACGTAAATAGTTATTGATTCGTTCTCGCCTTGTGAGCGCTGACGAATCTCCGTCATAAGTCGATAATCGTAGTTATGCGGACTAAAATCTCGTTTTAAAAGTTCGCAAAGTTCTAACCAAGTCTTTACATTATTTTTAACAGAACGATACCAAACTAATGCGTCACCCGAAAATATTTCAAAAGCGAAAGACAACATCTTGTCATGTGGAATAGATCTACAGGACATAAATTCATCAATTTTTTCAATAAAAGATCTTACACATGATTTACCGTTAAATTTGAATTTACCTAATTCCGAGAAGAGCTTACGGTCGTAATTATAGGAAGTGTTTCCCTCTGCCACTGAGCAATCCGACCGCGAACTACGGCTTGTGATTAATTGTAATTTCGCATATAAGTCATTAAATTTATTCCACACAGACTCAATTTTTTTAATATCAAGACTGCCGGTATCCACCCTATTCAGTCGATGAAAACAATGGTGAAGCACGGTTTCGACCTTCTGTTGAAGCTCGGAGGTATAGTTTGCTTCCAACATAGATAAGTGTTTATTTGATCTTAATAACGACTTTTCCACTTCAGCCACATCCTCCTCTGGTGGGAAGGGTGAAGATAATATATCCTCCGAGGGAATTTTAACTGAAAGTTTAGCGATTTGTTTGCGGGGATCGTCAGGCTTTGAAACGCCGCGTATTGTGGTCTCATATTCTAATTCCGCTTTAGTTAATAATGAGAAATTTATAATGTAAGCCATTATTACAAAACAATAATAGAAAATCTAAGTATTTACGCCGGTACTAGAAAAAAATTAAATATCGCCAGAAAATCGAATACCGTGCTAAAAAAAACTGAAATACACTAAATTATACAATGGTGTGATGATTGGTAAAGGATTAAGAAAAATTTCTTAAAGGTCACTCAAAGGTTGAATCACAATATTTTTTTCGCGAACACGAGGCACGTTAGTTCAACGGCTAAGCGGTTAGAACCGGTTGGCGGCTCGACACGCTGCCCGCGGTGGAACGTGATTTTAGACCGACGTTAATTAAATCACCGTTATGTTATTTACACAGTTAAATTGCTTATGGCCAACCAAAATAGATAGAAACTGTACCTGTACGCAATTCACCACACCAGAATATATGCACACACAGGAGAAAAATATACAAGAGAAAAAGAAATTATTTCACTCACCTGTAAAGTGCCAACCTACGTTTTTAAAAATATATTTAAAAATTCTATTGGGCGCCAATGTCGCACGAGTGATTGATTTTCCCGGGATAGCCGGGATCGATCACTCGCCGAGCAATTAAAAAGAGATAATTAGGTTGTCTTACGGGAAATAAATAAAAAATATCACCAGGAAAGATTAAACTCGCGTTATATTCCAGATTCACAATGGTTTTGATTACATAAAAGAACTGACACTTGAGGTTAACCGACTAGACAATTATCCAGGGCGTAGGTGGTAGGTTGACACTCCACAGGTCCTCGGATGAGTACTCAGCTTTGACGTGTGTCTCCCAGCAGAAGAAAAGGCCCAACCACGTGTGTCGCCGGTATATATAGGGTCGGCAAGCGGGAGAGGGCTCCCCACTGCAGTGCGTCATCGTAGCGGGGCTCGCAAGCGCCGAGGCACGACGTCACAACGGATTTATAGATTGGCATAGCGATATCGGCTTTGAGGTGCTTAGGGTGGAGTGAAGTCAAATATTTGTTTTAAGCCTTTACTACTTTATTATTGTATGGCAGGCACTTTGATTCGCAAAAATAAGATTAATACTTATAGACAAATGTTGAGTATTGAATTTTACTTTAAGTAGTCCTACGCCTGTTCCCTATATTAGATATCTTTCGATGGTTTTGGCTAGTAGAGATAGAGGGTATATATTAGGTTTTATTCCGAAATCTATCTGCAACATTGTGCAGGTATTTTTTCCTAAATGTTACACGGTAGTAGAATAGTTATGGTCGCCTGAAAAATTTGACCGCGAGATTTTTTTTATTGTTGTGAATGCATCTTCGTCTTCGGATATAATTAAATGCATTTGAAAAATAATAAGAAACATATTGCGAAAACCTTGCTTTAATTTCATTAAAAAAATAACAATTGTTAATAAATTAAACGGACTTTTATCTACGTTGCTGAAAATAAGTTGCGGCCAAATGAGGAATGGTAAATCAAACTTTCTTTATATATTAACATTGCTTTCAAATGAATAAAATTTTGTCCAATAAGTAAACGAAACATCAAAAATATCTTTTAGCGGCCAAGTTTGCCCGTCCACTCTGCTGTAATCTACTACCATTTATGTATCATCAAAAGTTAGTTTCACCCAAAAACAGATACCCCGCCGTTTTTTTGCAGCCAAATCTCGGAATAATATTTAAATATGAGAACATTCTGCTAATTAAAGTTAGACTAGAAGGCGAATTTTGAGGTTACAGGCGATGGTATTGATGTAAAATAAGAACATTGCTTGGGTGAGGAAAAAGGGTCATTATAGGAATACTGAAGTGATTTTAATGAATAGGCCTGAACGCCTCTGGGGAATTCTTAAAATGGTTTCCCTCCGCAAGACAAAAAGAAAATTATTATGAAGAAAAATATTTGATAATGATGATGAAACCAAAGTCTATGGAAGCCAAATACTATCATAAGTCTGGTAGTCTCAGGCAGGCATATGAACAAAATTTACTTACCGGGTTCTGCCTTTGTAGGAACGTTAAGCTCCCCATAAGTGGATGAGGGGGGTTGTGTGGCACCCCTCGTTTGGCCCAGAAATTTTTCACTCTGCTCCATCGAATATAAACCCATAGGAAAAGAAAACATGATACAAGCGATAAAAGAATTAAGATCATTTTGATTTTATACTCACTAAACGAAGTTAATTATTATATTTAAAACTTTCTGCTATGTTTAATATAATATCTATATAAGATCTTCAAAAATATTTTATTCTTTTAATAGCTTTAAAATTCGAATAAATTATTAAAACTTCTTTACAACCAATTTATTTTTAACAAAATTTAATTTATACTTATTTATATTATTTAATTTTTAGAGAACTTTTAAAAAAAGTCTTTGTCGCGCAGAATACTGAGATATAATGAATTGCCGTTTTTCGGTTCATATATATACATTACATAGAGCTGTACGAAAATGCTCCGTCATTATAATATTGGCAACAACTAATAATATAATAGTCACGTTTTTAAAATATGGCCTTATCTATATCATAACACAGAATATTGAAACTCATCTTATTTGTAAACAAATCAGTCTATGAGTACATGCAAAGACGTAAGAAGGTTTCCGTATAGTACACTCATAAACGGACATTGGCGTACATCGGTCCATTGAGCCCAAATATTAGACCTTGTGTCACAGAATATCGACAGAAAGTATTTATAGTGTTGCGTTTCGTTCGCTAAGTGAGAGTGCCGGAGGCCAAATCCCCTATTCTTCCTCCTCATCCCACTTCTCCTCCTATTCCTTTTACCATCCCAATGAGCGGCAATGCACTTGTGGCCATGGGTGGTGGCAATCACTTATCATTAGGCATTCATCTGCTCATTTGTCGCTTATGGCAAATTAAATATGTATACTATTAACACGTTTTTATTAAGTCGTCCTAATAGATTGTGTAACCAATAGCGTTGTCGAATAAATATTTTCATGTTGTTACATAAATAAAATAATGTAAAAGCGGTAGCAATAAACAAAAAGAACACATACATCGCTCTGTTACAAAGCCAGTTTAAAGCACTATCAGAATAAAATAAAAGAGAAGCAGCTATAGACAGACTGCTAAGCAGAGGATTTGAAATTCACGTTGCACCTCACTAACTTTTCGAAGTTATGTGCGTATTCAATTGGCACATAAATTCGAAAAGTCAGACGGTGAAGAAAATCATCGTGAGATACCTGCATGTCTGAGGATTCTCTATAATGGCCTCGATAGACTTACGAAGTGTGTAAATGTGGACTTATCCAGTGTGGTAGACTACCTTACTCTTCTCGAATGAAAAAAGGCCTATACCCAGCTGTGAGACAGATTATAACCAAGGCAGATGATGATAATGACAAGCACTGGAATATTACTCATTAGACAGAGAAAGCCATAGCACCAAGAGACGATACTTGTTTCTATCCTCACAATAATCTGCGAATGCTTCAGAAAAATTATCGTTCGACGAGAAAGAGATAGAACATCAGTTTTACTAACGTCAAATGAAATTAGTAAAACTGATAACTAACGTCAATAACTGTTTGAATCGTTGTATCATATACTTTTTATCGTTGTTTCATAGGTCAGTTTGATTGTGTGTCTATTGTAGGAAACATCTATATAATTATTCATCATATTGATAAAAGGCCACAACATCTCGTCATTATAATTATCATCTTGAAGCTTGGCAATTGTATGTCGATTAGGTGATAATAATAATTATTATGGTAGTATTCTTCTTCTTCTTCGTATCAATAGTTCACATTAAATTTTCTGTTCCCAAAACTTGGCCACGGTGACGGCATTGTCTGAAGCCACTTTAAGGTCTTGTTTGCTGCAGGTAGATGGACAAAGAGGGCAAGAAAGCAAATGTGCCATAGACTGGGATGGAGCTCCACAGTCACAGTGGACCAGTGAGTGGTCTATAAATCCCCATCTAGCCATGTTTTCCCTACAGCGCCCGACCTGAGTTCTCAAGCGATTAAGCGATTTCCAGGTCGACCACTGCAAGTTGTGACCAGGAGGCAGGCTTTCTTTCGCTGCAGGGAAGTTTGGTGCGCCCGGGTACTTAGAGCTCCACAGTTGCTCTCTTGCCAATTTTGGGTTGTCATTTGTGGCAGCAGTTATTCTTAAAAAGCTTATTATGGTACTATTGAGCTGCACTGATTGTAGTATCAAGCGGTGATGCATTCGCTGAAACCACTCTGCCATACGTGCGTTCATCATCACAGTCTGTTTAGTTGGTCTTCTAGTTTTACTTCAATGTGGAACATTCGCTTATGGCGCTGATACACTTGAGCATTTACTTGTAACCGAACAACGACAATTCACCGTTTTTTGATTTGTCAAACTGAACTACAAACAGAACCGATTGTTGCTACGATCATTTTTACGGTCTTTCTAGCGAATGCTCTAATCAACATAAACAAGATCAAAGCAAATTAAATGTCCATTCGCTAGAATGTTCGCCAGAGCGCACGCTAAAACACAGTCGCTTGTTTTTCTGTCATTTAACATTCGCACGAACGCTCAACAAGTAATCGTTCAAGTCTATCAGCACCATTATAGACAATAGGTACAGTAATAATAGACAGTAACAAAGTATGATATAATTCTTTATCATTGGACGTATATACATATAATATTTCACTACGTCATCTACCAGATTGACCAACATCAATGAGTTAGATAAAGGCAACATGAATGAAAACAATGTCATTTTATTTTTCTGATGTTTTTTTACAGATTATTTCACAAGATTTAGAATGATTAAGATCTCGACAATGACTGTCATTTTATTTCTCTGATGTTTGTTTTTACAGAATAATAAGGATCTCACTCACTGTCATTCATCATGTCAACTTAGAGCAGTCCACTGCTGGACATAGGCCTCCCCCTAGGTACTGTTATTCATCCGTAAGACATGCTACCGTATGTCCCTGTCGATCTTTGGTGAGTGGGAGTTTTCTTCACAGTGGGGACCCATGAGCCGACGACATCATCGCAGTCGCGGGCTGAACCTGGGTTAGATTAGCACAAGATCGAGGGAAATGGCAAGATGAAAAAGATCTTATGTTCAGCAGTGGACACAGTTGGGCTGAGATTGATGATGATGGAGACACATATCACCAAATAACCGCTTGACCGCTAGCGCCAATTCGCCGAATTCACTTGACCGCTCACGTTCTAAGCAAAATGTCGCGCCGCCGCTCGCCAGATGGGCGCGCTAACATAAACATTTATTGTTGATAAGTCGGTAACATGAGTAAGTTGAAGTGATGTTTTTCTTCAACCTTATAAATGACTCTTTCAAGTCGTATGAATTCTTTGTTGATATTTATTTTCTAATTTATTATACTTAGCAGCGAACATTGACTATCGTTGAAAAAAACACTTTGTGTATTTTAAACAGGATTATTTTAAAAAGTAAATCGATGACATACATATTTTATGAGTTTTAACTGTAGAAGGATTCTATCTACACCGAATTAAATAAAAAAAACATGTATCATAGTATAAAAATATTTAATTACACGCATACGATAAGCACGTAATTACTTAGCAGCGAACATTGACTATCGTTGAAAAAAACACTTTGTGTATTTTAAACAGGATTATTTTAAAAAGTAAATCGATGACATACATATTTTATGAGTTTTAACTGTAGAGGGATTCTATCTACACCGAATTAAATTAAAAAAAACATGTATCACAGTATAAAAATATTTAATTACACGCATACGATAAGCACGTAATCACGGAGCGCGCGAAACAAAGAGTGGCATTTGACATTATTTTTTCGTTCCGGGTTAACGATTTTAAGACTCGTTTCGTATTTTTAGCATCAAGAAATGTTCAATGATTTGAATAGAACAGAGAAAAATAATTTAAAACATTACGTAATAGAAAGAAACAGTCAATTCAGACCGAGTATAGCGCCAAAAAGGGAAAATAGTCACTTGTGCGCGGTCTACGGCATTTCGAAAAAGGGAGAATAGTCACTTGTGCGCGGTCAAGCGGATAATGATTTCCTCCTTTTCTTGTGATAGTTGAAGATGGTGAGTCTGACTGCGCTAAAGTCACTGCGGTGTTAACGCGACGTATATGACGATACTTACGTCTAGAGTATCGCGTAACGCACTATTCGTACTCATACAGATGACGTGAATATCAAGACGCGGTCATTAAAAGCGTAGACGCTACACGACTCGTGTTATTATTGTTTTGAAATGTTTGTTGTGTCTACTTCAGCAAACTGGTAGCGCGCGACGGGTGTCGGCGAGGGGATTATGCGCAAAACGTTTCTTTCACCATAAGTCTACTGGGCGTAAAATGTATCCTTCTAATAATTTAACTTTCGCGAAATGCCGCTTGATGATTCTTTCTCCAAAAGGCAGGTTGGATACGAAGCTCTGTCGGCCTGACTCTCTGAAACATTCAGAGCCGCAGTGTTGTGGCACCAATCACATTGACTTCACTACAAGACTGCTAGGTGGTTTTTAAGCCTTTTTGCTATTCTGTAGTACATTTTTTATTTATATCACAAGATGAAGGTGATGTCTGAAAGCAGAGATTGCATTGGTCCCATAATGTAATAACTGCGTTCCCAAAGGTGTATACATTAGGTATATAAATGTATGTTACACAACGGGGCATTATAGGTCTCGCTGGCAATTGATATTTAGGGCTACATCATTGCAAGTTTTATGGATTAGGAAGTGACATTAGACCTCTTACATCTCCCATCATCTGTTAATCACTCCTTTGCCAACGCTTAGCTACGTAATTTTATGACCTTAGCACTCCAAGGTCATAAAATTACGTAATATAATAGGCCACCGCAGGCGGACGTACTACTAGCAAGATAATCTTATCTCATTGGCGATATTATGTAGATATGAAATAAAATAAAATCTGTCAATGTTTATTATAATATTAGACAGTTGTTTGTAATTTTTTTGCCTGTCACTCAGATTTCGTTAACGAGCTAAGCGATAAATTTTTTGTCTATAATTGTGGTGCAATAATTTATAAATACCTAACTATTTTGTAATTTTCAATTAAATACTATAATGTCTCTGATATCGACGATTAATATTTTTACGGGCGAATACTGACCGAAGTTTTTTAAATTGCTTAGCTACCGAGTCTGTTAAGTGGAAGTATTAGTACAGATACGCGGCTTCTGAAATGTCATGCTCGCTCAACATTATGTGGTTGCATTTGATATGGGGGCCCTAAAACATTAAATTTTCGAGCCATTACCGATCAGCGATTTGAAACTTTCGCGATTTAAATACTTTTTTGAAGACTATTCGTGGTCATCGAGAGACTGGTCCGGTCATTGTAAGCCGATAGAAATTTCGGTGAAAATCAGAGGGAGTTTTTACCTTACGTAAGTGATTTAATGCAATTAAGAACCGTTAAATAACGAAATTTCTTTTAAACGACATTTCGATCGCCAATTCGTTTATGTCCACGAAATTTTAACGTCTCTTATCTTAAAATCCCTTAATCCGCAGGCCAGGCAGGTATCTAATCTATGTATAACATCATCATCCTAGCGCTGTCCCGGTTGCGTTCCAAAACCTACACTTTGGAGCCCAGGGTCCGCTTAAATCTATCTACCTAATCTACGTAGTACGGTGGTCCAATTCCATTCAAAGAAACTACTCACACGAATTACTTTAGGCTAAAATTTACGTGATTCTACTGATAATTGCAATCGATAACAGAATAATCATCATCAGCCTTTAACAGTCCACTGCTGGACTAGGCCTCTCCTGTGAAAGGAGAAATTGGCTTACTATACCACGCTGGCCAAACGGGTTGGTATAGGGTTTGTATCAAGTTTTCCTTCTCTTACAGTGCTGTTCTCTGTATAATATGCTCCCTATGTCGGCTCTTACGACACCCATGGGATGATATGGGGTGGTGACATTCTGTATTCTTAATCCGTCACTACACGGACAACACGAATAATATGAAGTACAAAATATGTTTTTACGTAATAACAATACTGTCTATCGGCCTACTGATAAAGCAACTTAAATTATGAAAATCATCGAGACCGTTAATCTTTAAACTATGAAAACCTATTTATAAATATACGGTATTTGGATTTTATTTTTTCTAAATTTTTTTTATAAACTAACGCCTGTATCTCTGAAGGGGTAAGCAGAGGTGTAATATTACCCACATTTCGCCATTTTGTGAATTTTAGGGCCTCCTATGGGCTAGCCTATTGCCGTTACCGGGCACATTGCCAGACTACGTGCTGCTACTGAGAATTGGGGAAAACTCAGTAATACTTTTGCCCGATCCTTGAATCGAATCCGGGACCTCCTGATCATTAGACACATACGCTATCTACTGGACCATGGAGGCAGTCATACGATATTTGTTTTCTTTTTCTCGAAAATGTGTGATCATATAACATTTCAAAGGTTGAAGACTATCACGCAGTATCATGGCGTCGGCGTGTACGCCGACGCCATGATACTGCGCGCCAGAGACAACGCCCCTTTGACATTTAAACGTAGTTGCGTCCTAAAAAGCGCTCCATACACAAACCCACTTAAATATCCAGTACTAATGTTGGCGACCACGTACCGCACGACGCAGCAGGGGTAGGCCTCCCGCAAGGTGGACCGACGATCTGGTTAAAATCGCGGTGTGCGGTTGGATACGGGCGGCTCAAAATCGGTCTGTGTGGAGAAGAGATTTTATTGTTAAGTAAAGAAACATGAGCAAAATATCACTTCATCAACGCTGATTATCTGATGATAATTAAATGTCATGATAAAAATAGAACTCAAATGTGTTGTTATTTTTAGATTGAATCTATGTCATAGTTGATTAAAGTGGTCGTGTAGCCTTCTGCCGAATAATTTGAGATCAGATCTGATCCTCAGAGGAGTTGGGACAAAGTATGCAAAATGTAGCAGAAAGGTTCTGAAGTTGCGGCCACGCATCGGACGTCGTAGCAGAGGTAGGCCGACGAACTTGTTGGGATCGCGGGTGGTCGTTGCAGATGGCTAAGGATCGGTCCATGTGGCGAGCCTTGGGGGAGGCCTATATCCAGTAGTCTCATGACTGAAAAATGCCGCTAACTGCAGTTCATGACCTTGGCATTCAACGTCGATGGACACCGCGGCGAGTGAGTATTTTTAAGGTCCTAGGCCCTGCATGCTTGTAGGAGAGAGTCACACATACCAGCTTTGACCGTCCCGAGAGGTGGCAGATGACACCGTGATATCCGTTTCTTTCGCAATGTAAAAATTATATTTTATACCTTCATTAAACCCATGCGAGATAATGATTTTGCAATTAATTGTTGATTCTAGTCTGGGTGTTCATTGTATTCGCTTATTTAATACTAGATTAACCCGCGGTTACACCCGCGTTATTTAAGGCTACTACTCTGCACCCGTGGCTCATAGAGTGATATAATATAGCCTTCCTAGATAATTGGCCTCATCATCATCCTCCTAGCGTTATCCCAGTTATAATCTGGGGTCCGCTTACTAGTCTAACCGGATTTGGCTGAATATTAGCTTTTCCGCGGAGCGACAGCCTGTCTGCCCTCTGCAACCCGAAGGGATAGCGATATTCCATGGTTTAGACTAGTGTCAGTTTATTTAGAAGGTACTGACGCCCTGTAACGACTGTCAAAGATCTTCATGACAACCGGGACCGACGGCTTAACGTGCTCTCCGAGGCACGGGACAAGCGATAATCAACAATTCAATACGCACATAACTCCGAAAAGTCAGTGGTGCGCGCCGTGGATTCGAACCCGATACCCTCTGCATGGCAGTCTGCTGGTATCTCCACTAGGCTATCGCTGCCACTACCACGTCCTAGATAATTGGCCTATCCTACATAAAAATAATGTAATCGGACCTGTGGATCCCGAGATTATAGAATACTAGAGGACGCCAGCAGTTACGCCTGCATTTTTTTTTAATTTACACGTTTTGGCCGATCCCGTGGGAATTTCGGGAAATCCCTTCTTAGTGCACCGTTACGGTCCCCAAGGAACATACATGCCAAATTTCAGCTTCTTGTGCCCAATAGTTTCGGCTGTAGCGTGTCTGTCAGTCAGTCAGTAACGCAAGGATTTTATATATTAAGATAGTCTACAGATCTATAGACTATAATCTATAGTGTAAAATTGTTCCAGAATACGAGTAGACAGGCCGTATTTTTAAAACTCTGAACTTTTCTTCGAATATTATCCATCCACGTGATAATAATACATATTCCTACAAATTTTATAAAATTTTGATAACAGGTATCTTAAATACAACACGCTTATCTATACAATTATTAATGTCAGATAGTTACGGAACGATGGATTGCCTTGATCAAAAGCCTGACATATTTTGCATGGAATCTATGCCAAATATGTATCTCTAGTAGTCGAATCATTGGATAGATCAAATATTGTTTATAAGAGAATATTTCGTATCATCTTTACATGAAACTCTGTAAGTATTATCTTACTTTGAAATAAAGCGCAAACACTCGTCGCGCAACTCAATAAGGTGTCATTTAAAAACATATTCTTCGTTATCTTATTGCTCTAGTGCACTCAGTGAAAGTGAGTGATAAATATGTGGCTCAGTTTCAACTTTTAATTTATTGCCGTATTAGTGATGATATATGATGACAGAGCAAAAATCATAAATGTCAAAACAAATCCTAAAACAGGTCTTGATCATCGTATCAGCAGACGTAGACGTCTACTGCTAGACATGCCTCCCTCATGGCTCTCTACATAGACAAATTTTGAACCACCTGCACAACTACCGTCTAGCCAGTTTGTCGGTGCACCGAGTAGGTATCTATTGCGATGACCGGTATGTGGCTTCACTCCAAAACCCTTCTGCTCCAACGGCTATCGGTTCTTCTATTGATAGATTTCGAAACTAAATAACTCTTTTGAGTTGTAGTATATCTATAATATGCTAAATTTACTGTTTACAGTTGCTACTCCATTAATCGGGCAGATTTATAGTAATTCTAGCGTTATGCCAGTTGCATGCAAGACATTTCACCTTGAAGCTCAGGGTGCACTTACTAAGTAGATTAGACAGAATATTCGTCGGGCAAATTGTTTACATGTTATTCTTGTCTAAAGGACTTGAAATAGTCTGTCAAGTACTTAATAGGAGCAAGCACAATAATCGAATAAATAGTTACACTTAAAGTAATTCAAACGTAATAAGTATTAAACGTTTATAACCGGCTATGATATGAAATGTTCGAAAACCGAGATCCAGTAAAGCTCTGTAATTTTTTTACAACTCTGGTGGACTACTACCTGAGTTGTACGGTAAAATACGTCAACATATATGGCTCCAATATTGATTATTATTTAATTTTATTCATACTATATTTATCAAACAACCACATTTTCACTAATTTCAAATAACAATGTAACTCTTGATATCCATCCACAGAATACAAAAATGTCTTATCATTAAACTTTCTCTATTCAGAGTGCCACTGGCACTGAATGCTGCCGCAATCCCAGGGTCTTCAAACCTAACAGCTTCCATGTTCGATGATTCATGCCAAAGACACATTTTGCCACATGTGTTTATGCTTTTTGTTGATGGA
Source organism: Euclidia mi (assembly GCA_944739405.2). NCBI lineage: Eukaryota > Metazoa > Arthropoda > Insecta > Lepidoptera > Erebidae > Euclidia > Euclidia mi. Next base: position 115,122,040 of record OX123181.2, on the reverse strand, counting down.
ACTAGGAATTGAATAGGTAATAACTATATTTGCTTTATCTATTCTATCGTATCTGAATAAAAAAGGATAAAATAGACACCGTCTCATAGTGATCTATTCGCTTCTACGAGTTGGTTTTATTTCTGTATTTTTACAGCAGTCAAATAAGTTTATTTATTGCCCGGGCTTGATAAACATAATTGTATTGATGGTGTTACAGATGAATGGTCAAGTTTATTAGCACCTTTATTCTAAAATGGTGTAATGGCTGGTGATCTAAAAGTTGTCTCAATGAGAAATTCAAAGTATTGTAAATCTTATCAATTATTAATATGAAATTATGAGTGTTTGTGAAATTAATCAAGTCTGGTCCTTTTTTGATATCGTTTAAAAATATCTATAGGAGATTACAACCATGAAACAATCCTGGTTGCAAATCTAGAACGTTACGCAAAGATTTACGATAAAAGTGCGATATGTTTTCCGATGACTTTTTTTTTCCTTGGTGTCGGGTTGGAAAATCCTCATGGAGTCCCTCCGCCCAAGGGGAAGGGCGAAGGGGACTGTCAGACTCTTACTGACTAAAAACCAACCCGTGTTCCTCATGCACCCTTGTGTCGGAGGGTCGGGCATCGCCGAAGCATTCGACGCTACCCCCCGAAGGGTATTGCCCGCCAGATGGTCAGGTGGGCCCCGAACAAAACCCCCTTGGCGGCGGACGAAGGTGTTGGACTCCACCGCCAAAACACCCAGCGGCCGCAGAGGATAGGGAGGACGGCAACCTGGCAACACCGCATCTCCTCTTCCTCTGCGGCCCCACCACGACGCAACAATGTTGCGCCCCCATTTGGTCGCGAGAGATAGGGCGCGCGGCAACGCAACACTGACACGCCTCTCCTCCTGCGACCGCAGTGCGGTCACCGCACCTGACTGCGAGGGACAGACAGAACTGTCTCCCGCACCCGCACCTTTGGACGCATCCTGCGTCCACTCCCGGGATCTCTCTTAGCTTCACCGCGGGTGTCCAAGCCACGGTTACTGAGTGGTGGGAGGCACCACGACAAGGTGGAGATCATGCGGGGGGGATGTTTTCCGATTACTTGTTTCTTATAATATACACATACCATCTAGTCCCGAAATAAGCTTGTTTATCGGTCCTAGACAATGTATGAACATACATAATTATATACTTTTTGTCATTAAAAACATAAATATTATACTTACAAACACCCAGACCAAGACAAATATCCATGTTCACAAACACAAAATAATGTTTCACTTAAGTGGGAATCAAAGCCATGTGCTACGCCATTGCAGTCATTAACACTCCCGCAACGCGTCTGCTAACGCTTTTGGTTTAAAGAGCCCATCGCGCCATTTGGTACTTGAAGTACTTTCGTCGCAGTCTGGTTTACATAAAGGTGACATGCATCTAAATGTCATACGCCTATGTATCTCAGAGAGCAATTAAAGCTATCAATCCCCGTGGTCATTAAGATCTATGATAGTCGTTATAGAGATTCAGTGACGTGAAATATTCCAACACTGGTCTCAACCATAGAATTTGCCTATCCGTTTGGGTTGAGAGGATATTCTGATGTCAATGACTTTGAAGAAAAGCTTATATTCTGTTAAATCTGGTAAGCAAAATTACCCAGGAAGGAACCTCTTGGTCTTTCTTACTCCTTGCCATACAATTTGTTCTGTATTAAGCCATTTGCTATTTCATGTAGTAAAAAAGGCGAACACTCATAATCCGTGCAATATCCAATGATACTCCAATGCTCATACGATATTATTTGAGAGACACAAGTGTTGATCCAGCATAGAAAAAAACTAGAACACTAACATAGCCAGCTATACTGCAATTCAAGCCATTGACGTCCAATAATCCTACAACAAAGACATTATTTCCCATATCCGATTACCGAGCTATACCGCCCGTAGGTATACAGCTTACAAAATACATCCTCGTCGTAAGGAAGTCTGTCTTAGTGCGCAATTTGCTTCGAAGACACGACGACAATCTCCGAAATATGTGTCGGCTAGATTTGTCCGGCAATTAATCAGTATTAACGGTGTGCCATCTGTCTGACGGGCTTACCGGCCTTGCTTAGTCTTAATACCCGTGTGTTCTAGCTCTGTTAGATGTTCTGAATAATTTAGATTCGGCCTCCTTGAGATTAAATTATTGGAGTGGATTGTGTATTCTCTGATGTTGCCGTACGATTAACACCAGAAAACTTGTATGATGTTTAGAAACCGCAAAAAATTAATTTTGCTTATCAACCAAGAACTGTAATATAACTTCAGTGGTTATTATTTACTTAACTTTCCCATCTTCTTATAAGTTTGTGCATATACTACTTACTACTACTTACTTACTACTTACGTATAATATTTTGCTATGCATAGTGCTACGGCTTTTTCCTATGAAGCAAGCCACGATATCAAGAAACCTGGCAATTTGGTAGGTAATAGTAGAATGATGATAATTATAGTATTCTTTAAATTTAAAACATCACTTATTCGCAAATTTTAAACTCCACTGCTCTTTCTTACTAGTGAGAGTAAGTGACTGGATTTTGTTGATGATATAACAGCTTTATAAACATGCTGATGCACAATAGTTATTAAATATTTGAATGTTTTTTTGCGTAAGGTTGAATGTTTGTAAGAATTATACCTAAAGCGGGGGTCGTCAAAAATATACTTGTAACTTATCTGATATTGATATGAATTCAACAAAACATCTTTGCCATATTATGATTATTATCAGCCTTGTTTATATGCTGGGCACATCATCCACACGCTATGTAACGTATGCCTTTCGAAAAAATTATCGAGATCTCGAAGTTGTGCAGATTTCGTCACGTGGTTTCCTTCACCTTTGAGCTAGCGAGAATTAACAATTATCGATATTAAAAAATCATAAATACGTCACTAAGAAAAATGTTTTTTTTTGTAATATTTAACATCTTATTATCTAGCGAAATTAAAAATTCCAAAGTATCCTATCAATGATATTACAAAACAACAAATTTCTAAATGACAAATTACAAAACACTGTGCAATTTATGGCAAATAGTAATTATAAAGCATTTTTCCAAACATACCTCGATTTCTTGATTCAAATTACCAGTAACATAACCGTACCATAAATTTATTTTGACGAAAAAAGTACCCAACTCCGTAATATAGCGAGTCGAATCATTACTATTGGCTTGCGTCCAAATTCGTTGAGTACAGCGTGTCTCCATATTGAATTTATACGATTATTAACCTATGGGGTCCTTATACATATAAATGTATGTGCGGTGCCACTTCTCACAACAAGCTTTATATTGAAGAGAATGGATGATACGAACTTTGTTTGCGCTTGATGTAAGTGGATTTGATTCCTTTCATGAGGGATATAAAGAAAGAAAGAATAGGATAGTAGAGTGATGTTTTCTACGTCAACTATATAAAAGTGGGGATAAAATACATAATAATATGAAAAAGTGAAAACAACGTAGTAAATGATAGCGTATTATAATTCAATACGATTTAGGCATTATAGCCATTTTAATATTGATAATAATCAAAAGATGTAGGCAACGACGTCACGCACCAAATTTTGTTTTTGGTGTTCCTGGAAAAAACCGTTCATGGGCTAGTGCGATTCATAGTAATGATTAGACTGGTTATATACGATTCCATATGTTAGTTTATGTCTTGGTGAATGTGTGAAAAGCTTTCCTTATAATGTTAAGTCTTAATGGCTAAAACCAATGTCCTCGACTTCCTGTGGAAAGCGGTGACACGTGCGAATCTATCTCTGTGCCATGTGTGACACCAACGGTATTCGGTCTACCGTCATCAAAGTGGACCTTATCATCATCAGTCCTGTATATATACTGTCCCACTGCTGGGCACAGGCCTCTTTTCGCTATGAGAAGTGTATGGCTATAGTCCACTAAGGTTAAGGACATATATATGGGGTAAGGACCCCATCGTCTTTCACGTTATCTGATTATATTATATTGGCCTACTCTAGATGTTTTTGTGAATGTTTAATTTGTAATGACATTGTTGGCAGGTTTGTAAGTGTTATATTAAACACAATGGCTCAGTAAGTGCTTCATTTGTCTGCCCTCGTCCATTAAATTGTACTATGGCAAGTATATCACTGAGATATTCTTGAATATTATATAATGAATAATAGTCCGTGTGGTGACGGATTAAGAATACGGATTGTCACCACCACGTATCATCCCATGGGTGTCGTAAGAGCCGACAAAGGCAGCATATTATGCAGAGAACAGCACTTTAAGAGAAAGAAAACTTGACACAAACCCTATAGCAACCCGTTTGGCCAGCGTGGTACAGTAGGCCAATTCCTCCTTTCAAAGGAGAGGCCTAGTCCAGCAGTGGACTGTTAAAGGCTGATGATATATATTCTTGAATATATGCTTTTAATAATATATTCTTTAATAATAATACCCCTCTGGGGCAGTCGTTATCTCACTATGAGACTAACGCAAACTCAGAGGGCAGAGTAACAGCTTTCAAACATCACCTCATCTTGTGATATAAACAAAAAATGTATTACAAGATGAAAAGAAAGCTTACAAACCGCAGCTTTGTGGCCAGCTGAATGTGTGTGGCGACACTGCGGTCCCGAATGCTTCGGAGAGTCGGTCAGGGCCTCGTCTCCGGCTTGCTTTTACTGGCTGGTTGGAGTGGATGCCCAAGAGCGCCCGCAGGACTCTCAACTCTGACTTGCCTTGGTCGGCCGATCAGAGGGAAGCCGCAAGAGCTATTAGCTCGGGGGTGGAAGTGTCATTTTCAAGGGCGTAACTACAGGGAAACCCGCTCGGGGTCTCCGTTGTCACGAGACCCGTGATGGCGAAACCGGTGCCTCACCGCTCGACACCCCTAGCCGCTCGCACCGGTGTTGCCTTCTGGCTGCCTTTATGGTAGACTTTACTTGCCTTGGCAGCTAATAAGAGAGGGCCCATCCAGTGAGTTGGCGAGTCACCACCTGCCTCGCGGATGGATGCTATAAGAGTATCACACTTATTTGTTTTGTAACATTCGCGAGAATGCTCATTACAGGTGAATGCTCAAGTCAGCGCCATAAGAGGTTAAGATTTTAAAGCACGTGATATAAAAATGCAAGCAACATTTAGTTTTTTATGCACTTGATAGATAATAGATAAGTAAGTACACCATTTTACCGAAGTTCTTCAATTCGTAATACTCAAATTACAGAAACGGATTTAAAGTACTTATTACTACAAAACCTACTTATAAGGTTATCCTTTTAATCTAAATAGGCATAAAGACTATGTGCTATGCGTAATTGGCACATCGTTTAATGTAGACGTAATTACACGTGCAGACATTAACATGTCGTCATATTACTTACATGTTTATTAGATAGAGTCTAATTACTGCAGAAGGGGCAGGCTTTTGAAAACAGCTTAAGTTGCGCTTTGCCATTCGGCACTGAGTGTGGTGAGTACAATCCCACATGTCACGTCACTTTGTGTGATTCATAAGTAGTTGTTTGGATTCTGGGTGTCCTTTTTCTCGGCTGCTTCAAAAATCCCGCGCGACAGGGGATTTGTTCATAGTGTGGGAGCTGTCTTAAAAACTATTTATTGTTTCTTATCATGTTTGATAGCAATAAATATATTTAGCTGTGACACTAGCGCGGATTTATAGCTATATTTAAGTATTAGATAACAGGGCATTAGACTTTTGCATTTTCATGGAAGTATTACTTTTAATATAAAATTAAATTATTTACTTAAAATTTAAATTATTTACTTTTTAAGTACTTCTTTTTCTATTTGAGTATTCCTGCTTAAATTAAGGCATTACCGTAGAAAAATCCATTAACGTTTTTTTTCTTTCTGCGTGGGAATTTATTACAATTTTTTTTTTTATTACGGACATCGCAAATTAACACAAGCATAAATATTGCTTTCTCTATAGAACCAAAGAGCTAAATAATGAGATAAAATTTTGGAAAACCCGAAGTAAATAAACATACTGCACTGAGTGTAAGCCTGAAAATAAAACATTACAACCAAACACAAAAATAAACAAGCCCTCCCATTATATAAAATAGGAAAAGTTTGTTAATCATCCGCAGAACACAGGTCGGTCTTTGACATTAATCTTTGTAGGGTAGCTACGCAAATAAAACAAACAACGCAAAGGTGAATCGTTCTACACACCTGGCCTGTGTAATCTTTACAAATTATTATTGTACAATGTTTGCTTACGCTACGTAGGGCCGACCAAAAAACTTATGGGGAATTTAAGCAGTATGTTATGTAGCTTAGAATAACAATAACAAAACTTTCTGTGGGTGTAAAGGGCAAAAATTTAATATGAACTTTCAGTTTCATGTTTCTATCTGGATTTGATGTGAGTTGCTCACTGCGAGTAGGTTCGGACTTATGTGGTCATTTATGAAGTGTTAATTAAAATATGTATGTGACGTGACATTATTACAATACTAGACTTCGCCGACAATCGGAAAATTCATGGATTTTCCGGAAAATTCGACCTCCATGGGCATCAATATCATGTACTGAATCACTTGTATTGGTTTTCAATATGCTGTTCCTTATACCTAGTATATACTTTGTCAAATAATTTAAAATAATCATTTCACTTCTACCTTTACTTTAGCTTCTATCTGATGATTTTGCTGTCGTGAGAAAGTGCTTGCTCAACGTTTTACTGATTAAAATGGTTATACAATTGTAATATTACACAAAGGTTTCAACAACAACAAAATGCAAATATCAAATAGTATCATCAAACGGTCACCAAACCTAGCACCGCAAAATAAAACAGTACGATGTAAAACAAAGTTGCAACCCCGGAAGTCAAAGTTAAAGGTATGACATCACGTCCAGCGTCGCAATCCGAGCCTTATGAAATTCAATGAGCATTTTGTCTCACTCCCCGGTACATATGTGAGGATATTAGTAATCCAGTGTCTCTATTGACGGATGGTGGAAGCCATGAGAGTTCTAGTATTTGGCAGAAAAGCAATTTAGAAATGCAGGTTTTGTGTAATGTTTTACGCAAAAACTGAATTTATGTCGTATGGGAATCGAACATCAACACTCGACGCAGTGTTAAGCAGCGAGGCGACCTTTAAATTACTGTCAATGCAGTCAAGTCACTTTATATGAGAACTTGTTTTGATAGATAAAGTGATAAACAGTGTGATACGAGAGAAGTGTAGTCTAAAAGAAGATGTAGTGACAAGGGTTGAAAAAGGAATGTTGCGATGGCTTGGACATTTGGAACGGATGGGTAAAAGAAGAAATACGAAATTAAGTGTATCGTTTAAGAATAAATGGAGATGACGGTAGGGGACGCTCAAGACGGACGTACGCCGACCAAATAGGTGACGTACTAAAAAATTGGGCAAGTGCGAGTCGGACTCACGCATGAAGGGTTCCGTACCATCATCTATAAAACAAAATCACGTTCGTTGTATGTATACTTAAATACTTTTTAAGTTTCTACCTGTTTATTAAGATCGAGTAACAAATTGCTTAAAAATTACATTTGTTGTATGGGAGCCCCCCTTTATTATTAACTTTTTTTAAATTTCATTATTTATTTTGAAAGGTAATATACAACTACATATTCTGTGAAAATTTAAAGCGTCTACCTGTTACAGTTAGTAATTTTGAGCAAAAAATACGAAAAAAAACACGTTTTTTGTATGGGGCCCCACCTTAATATTTTTTATTTTTAGTTTTTTTATTTGTTGTTATAGCGGCAACCGAAATACATAATTTGTGAAAATTTCAGCTTTCTAGCTATCACGGTTTATGAGATACAGCGTTTTTTTTTTTTTTTTTTTTTGACTCATGGTGGAAACCAAACAATTTACGGGCTAACCCCTCTAGGCTGGGCCCCTAAAGGGGCTCAGTCCAGGGAGAGTGTGGTGACTCCCCGACGAGAAGCGCCGGGACTACCCACTAAAACCACCATGGTGTTCCTCTATCCGATCCCATTGAATGGCAGGGTCACGGGAACTACGTTTGTATAACTGCCGCGAGCCCACCTGAGCTGGCCCGCCGAAGCAGGCCCCGTCCCTCGCATGCATCCATCTGCATACATCATAATTTGTCCTCATACATCCTCTTTCATACTACGAGTGGAAAACAACGACGTAGTCTACTAACGCTACGAGAGGCGCACGCGGAACACGTGCGCCGCCTCTCGGGCCTAGCGGACGGCGGGCAGTCAAAAACAGGCCCGACGCCCGCTGGCGTGTACTCACGGTGGCCGGAGATCGTTGAGCGCTCTCCGGCGACGACGCCCAGTTCTACGGGTGGAGACAGGTCGCGTGGGCTCCCTATCCCGCTCCGCCGCCTCCTTGATCGACATCACCGTCTGACAAAAGGAGGCGGCGGCGTCCCAACACATCTCGCTCCGGACCATGGAACGAATCAAGGTCCTAAGCGAGAGTTCGACCACTCCTATCGCCGCGACTAGGTCCCGGCGCTGCGATGCCCAAGCAGGGCATTCCGCCAAGGTGTGCAGCGCCGTGTCCTCTACTGGGTCACGGCGATCTCCGCAGTGGTGACATCCGGGCGTCTCCTCCCGGCCAATGCGGTGCAGGAACCGGCCGAAACAACCATGGCCGGTTATCACCTGTGTCAACCGGAAGGTGAGGGCGCCATGTCGTCTCTCCAGCCACTCGTCGAGTACGGGCCTCACTGCCTCGATGCAGCGTAGCCCCGCGCTGGGGTGCGTGAGTTGCTGTCGCCATTCCGCCACTAGGACCTGTCGGAGTTCTGCCTTCCGCGCCTCTATCTCGCGAGGCGCGGGTTCTCCACCTAGTAACGCCGCGCCACTTATAAAGCGACGCCAACAGCCCAGCCTGTAGGTCCCAGGGCGGACATCCGGCGAGGAGGGTCGCGGCTTCGAAGGAGACCGTGCGGTAGCCACAAATTATCCTGACGGCCATGGCGCGCTGCGGTGCGCGAAGCGCCCGAACGTTACGGGCCGTCAGGTTCTCGGCCCAGATGGGACACCCGTATAGGGCCATCGACCGCACGACTCCCTCATATAGCCTCCGGCAAGAGGCGTTCGGCCCCCCTAGGTTTGGCAGCAGCCTTGACAAAGCGGCCGCCGCCCCCAGGAGTCTAGGTGCCAAACGCTCAAAATGCCGGTGAAAGTCCCATCGGCTGTCGAGAACGAGCCCAAGGTACTTCAAGCTCGTCCCGATGCCGATGCGGACCCCTCCTACCATTATGTTGGCCCCCGCAGGTGGCCTGTTCCGAGGCCCATGAAACGAAATGGCCTCGGATCGACAGGGCCACCTCAAGGCCCAACTGCCGGATGCGACTCACTACATGTGCAACCCCAGCTGTCGCCAGTATGGCCGCCGCCCGGTGCGTCTTACCCTTGGCTGATGAGATACAGCCTGGTGACAGACAGACAGACGGACAGACGGACAGACAGACAGACAGACAGACAGCGGAGGCTTAGTAATAGGGTTCCGTTTTTTACCTTTCAGGTACGAAACCCTAAAAAGGGCCAAATTAAAAATACTGTAAATGACGAGCATTCATGATGAGGTTAATGAATGTCGAGGAAGAGAAAAAGGGGGATGTTTGAACCAGAGCATTTGGCGTTCCATAATTTCTGCCTACCCCAATGAGAGACAGGCGTAACGATACATCGATAGATTGTTTTGGTATTACTTTTAACAATAGATACATTCGAAATAGTAAATAAACTCGGTCTTAAATACCAGTGGTTTTTGTAGTTGGTATTATAATTGACTGAATCGCCTTCGAGCGACCTGAAAAATCCGACACCAGAGTTGGCCACAAACTCACACGAAAAATAAAACAAACAAAACATTTTACAGGCACTTCACTTCGTTTTAGACTTGTATTTATGTGTATAGTCTTGTGCTGTGCAGCTAATAAGACAAAGTCTGCCAACCAAATTGCAGTTTCAAGGGAGATTAACCCACTATAAAGTAAAAAGGATACAATGTTGAATGCAAATACAAGTGCTCTCTAGTCTCTCACTCGAATAGAGCGATGGGATTATGTGATGGGGCCAACCAACACGAGCTGAGAGAGATTGGAAGCAGCACCAAAAGCTTTAGATGCTTTCTGAGAATAAAGACTTGGGTGCTAGGTTTACGAAATTTAAATATAGTACTGGCTATTCATGCAAAGGGATCACAATAATAATATAATGAAAGAATAAGGTGAAGTACACTCCATTTTCCTGATGGTTTGGCATGGGTAACACCAGCCGTGCTCACAACACAATGAACAAATCGTGTATCACGGGGACAAACATCCAACAACAACTTAGTACCTTTCACAAAAAAAATTGTCTCGTGTGGGGATCGAACACACAACACTCAGCGTAGTTCTACGGCGACCTTTACTCGATCTTGGTCTCTACGACATCATGCATTCACACAATTCCAAGCCAAACTCAGATCCATACACATTTTTCAGTTACAGCTACTAATTATACGTTGGAGGCGGAAAAATAGCGTATTTAAAAAAAATTATACACAGACTGACAACGTTGCAAAATTCAGCATTAATTTATCAATTTGTAAATATGTTTCTACATTTGCAGATTTTACGTATACGTCTATTGATTTAAACAAAACTCGGCAAATAAATCCTTTATCGCATTTTATTTCATTCAACCAATGGTTTTCTTTTTGTACGCGTATGCAAGATTTTATGAGTTTTCTCTGTCTATTATTTAAGCCTTTATGAAACACACATAAAACAGAGAATATAAAAAAATATAAAACAATCTCGTGCCGTCTGTTCATAATGACGGAAAAATCAAAGGAAATAAAAAATTGTGACACAATTTGTGAAAATTTCAGCTTTCTAGCTATCATGGTTTATGAGATACAGCCTGGTGACAGACAGACAGTGGAGGCTTAGTAATAGGGTCCCGTTTTTTACCTTTAAATACTGAACCCTAAAAAGCGAGCTGTGTGAAACGAACATAGAACATTATCATTAATGTATTTATTCGACAGTTCGCCAGAACAAATGGGGTGTTATCTGTTAAGGGCCTATTCTAATGAAAATTCTGCGTAATTTCCATCCAATACTGATTTCTGCGAGCTGAGCTACCGACGTGAGGGACTGAGGGTTTAAGTTAAAAACTTTTGTAACCAGTTTCTTTTCATAATGCGTTGGTATTATTGACTCTCTTGGCCACGAAAGCACGGGTAGAAAAGACAAGAAGCAAAAGATATCTTTGCCAGACGAAGGACTCGACACCAAAACCTGTACCAACTCGTAGCTAGCGTGTAATAAATAGTATGTAGGTGAAATCCCACTACAGTCTCACAGAGCTACTCTGTGAAGCATATTATTATTATTAGGCGAGACTTAAGTCGCGCAATGGACTGTTAAATGCTGTAGAAAAGGGCAAGTATGAAAAGGTGACTTACCATAATATAACAAAACTGTCGAAATACGATATTATAAAATAAAAGTCAAATAATATAGGTATTTATTTTAAATGATAAAGCAATATTGACTGCTTACCTGTTACCAAACCTATACTGATATTTTTTTAATCTTCAACTTTCTGAACAACTATAGACAATATCATCTACAATTTTATGATACTATCGACCCAACTTACTCCACTAGTAATAGTTTTATATGTTATCATCAAGCCCACTGTCTTTGCTATTATAAATGTCATATTGTCGCTTTAAAATCCACCAAAAACAGACAAACACAACAAGCGATCCCCTGAGCAAAACATATTCAGCCAAACAATCGAGCGTACCAACTTACCCGGCAGAAAGGATTGTTCGTCTAAAGCTGCTATTAAGGCTCCGTCCCAAAAGGCTTCCATTTCCCATAGCAAACCGTTCTTATCTCCCGATCTTACAGTTTACACCACAAATTTAAGGGTAAGTTCATCTGTATTCAATGCGCGCTCTTGCTGTCAATCGAGAACGCGTGCGATGGAGATTGATGGTACTGACGGTTAAATAAACGTCTCGTCGACACAGGCGACAATTATTTGTGACACATCACTCTTTTGCTGTGTGTTTGTTTGGGTAAGGTGACGGGGGTGGACAGAGGCCGAAGGGATAAAGTTACTACGCAAGTATATATGTGACTACTGTTACAGCCGTTGCACCGTTGCCGGCTATCATCTGCGAGAAAAAATAACGATTGAGTTTACTTATTCATTACATCCTCCATTATGTTGTTGTGATTTTATATTTGTATCATATCGCTTACATGTACCATAACATACTGTGCAATAAGTTTTAATAGTATACTACACGATTTTATACAAAACATAGAAAGGTTCTGCGTTTGTACAAAAGATGGATTAAAATCAAAATATGGGGTGCATAGGGTTCCCTAAAATTAGGGTCCCAAGCCAACCTCACCTGCAAGTGGTGCACCTGCCGATCAACGGACGAGGCTCTGGCAAACAAAATATCCCGATAAGCGGCAATAGGCTCGCCACCTATTACTTGGGATCAAAACACTGGCGAAAAGTGGGCGTTTAATATGCCTCTGCCTACCCCTTCGGGGAAACAGGCGTGAATCTATGTATGTATGGATTAAAATAGTGAAATGAAAAAAAACAGTAGACTGTAAAACGTACGCATTCAACTCTGTAAGGCATTTATTATTTTATTTAAAATTATCCACTAAAATAGTTGCTTCGCCAACACATTTTTATGAATAAAGACTAGATTCGTTTCGCTTAAACAATAGAAAAAGCGGCAACAAAACTAGCATTTCATGTTGGTCTAGTTATTCATTCTTGAGGGCTTTGTCGGGGAAAAAGGTTCACTCCATTGTGAAATTTTCGACCAACGAATTAAAATGCCGGTTCGTGAATCCGTACAAATCGACAAAGTTTGGTGTTCAATTTTATTTTATTGTAAAATGCGTAGTTAGGGATGTTGATGTGCAGTGACCGAGGAAGCGTCGATCACGTATCGAAAAACCTAAAATGCCCCAAATACCCCGATTGCCCCAAGCCTACCAGTTACACTGCTGACCATACAATAATAAAATCAAGTTTTATTGTCATGCATTTGTTTTATAGATTGGATTGAACTGCGTTTTTTATTGAAACGAAATTGTAATTGGAATATTAGGCGGCCAATTTCACGGTGTTATTGTAATTTTTATTGGGATGGTTTTTAACGGCCGTTTTTTTCGACGTAATGGAATTTGTGGACACTTCACTCTGGATAAAAGCATTTTGTATAGTCGTTTTTTTCAGCAAATTTATTTGTGGTGGGAGTCATCGTTTATCGTGAATGATTTTTGGAGGTTAAACTAAGGTAACGACGGACGTGCACTTGACAAAAAAATATTGAAATACGCCAATTGATGTTACAAAGTCAAATTTATAAAAAATCGGAGAATAATTAAAGAAAAAGAAAAAATAGTTAACTTAAAAATAATTGAAATTAATCAATACTTTTACAATTTGACAGCACTTTTACTTAATATAGGCAACGTTTAATTGAAATGGGAGCCATAACGTTGTATCTTTAAAGCATATTTTCAATAAAGCCAGTGCTTGTAAAATCTAATGGAGCAGGCTTTTCATTAACCGGTTTTAACGGTTATTGAGTTACTTGTTCTTTATTATACTGAATGTAATCTATATAATCTATGGGCATAATAAAATCTTATGGTTGTGGTTCACGGCATAGAATCAATTATAAAATACGATTTTAAAAGATTACAATGGGTACATGATAATAATAAGTCAGACTCTACGTTTTCTTTACATAAAAATATCAATGAATAATCGTTTATTATGATACACTGTACTAAACAGATTCAGATAAAAGGGTGTAATTTGTCTTCTCGTATTGTAATCATAAACTAAAAATAGGCAAAGTATAATTGCTAAAGATTGACAGCGACTGAAGATTGCCATTTCGGTCATTCAAAAACATTATTTTAGTTAAATTTGTTGTAATAATTTTAGATTCAAACCAGCTTATAATTAAACACAATTATTTTTATGTTGTGAATTTAAAAGTACTTAACTAAGAAAATAAACTATAATACAAAATTAAAGCCTCTCGAATAATTTTATTTTACACATTCCCTTGTAAACGTTATCCTATCTGCCACATACATCAAAAAGAGACAATGCACGTTAAAAAATCGGGCAAGTGCGAGTCTGACCCGCGCACCGAGGGTTCCGTACGCATTTTACCTTATTCGGCTTGGTGCTAATTACGCTAGTCCTCTAAATCTGTCCTTCCGGTTAACTCAAATCCTTACCGGCCATGGTTGTTTTGGCCGGTATTTGTGGAGGATAGGCCGGGAGGAAACGCCCGGATGCCACCATTGTGGCAGCAGCCGCGACCCTGTCGAAGACACGGCGTTGCATACTTTGGCGGAATGCCCAGCTTGGGCATCGCAGCGCCGTGATCTGGTCGCGGCTCTGAATACGGTTGTCCTCTCGCTCCCGGCCGTAGTTCTGTCTATGGTCCGGAGTGAGAGGTCTTGGAACGCCGTCGCCTCTTTCTGCGAAGCAGTCATACTGAGCAAGGAGGCGGCGGAGCGGGAGAGGGAAATACACCGCCCTCTCCCCAACCGTAGGTCCGGGCGTCGGGGACGTCGCACAAGAGACGACCTCCGACCACCCTGAATTCAGTGCCTGCGGACGATGATTGCGAGATCATGACGAGACGGGGCCCCCAAACGGCGGGCCAATCCCGGGCGGGGTCGCGAGAAAGTATGCTAATCGCGAATCGCGTGACCCCGCCAACATACGGGACCCGTAGGGACACCGCGGTGGGTTTTAGTGGGTATGTCCCGAACGCCTTTAGGGGAGAGCCTCCACATACCTCCTCCGCCAGTCCCAAGCCCAGCCGTTCTAATGGCTGGGTTGGCGGAGTTGAGACGACTCATAAGGAGAGTTTCCCACCGTAGTGAACAAAAAAAAAAAGTCCTCTAAATCTGTATGAGCGCCCATAAAACTTAGAGGACTATCTTAAATGGAGTCTACTATGTATGTATGGGGACACCCTTAAATTTTCCACTTTTTTATTTTTTGTAATTTTTCCTTTATTTGTGCTGTAAGACCTTGCTTTTGGCCAAATTTCGTGATTCTAGTTCAACGGGAACTACCGTATAGGTTTTCGACCCAAAACCTATAGGGTACTTACGGTTGACCTAGAATTGTCAATTTTGGTCAAAACCAAGGACTTACAGCACAAGTAACGGAAAAATTCCGAAAATTAAAAAAAGTTGAAAATTAAGGTTAATTTTGGTACTTACAAGTTTTCGCAAAAATCTAATTTTGACCATATCGACGCCCCCAAGGAATAAACCTGTATTATACTAATACTTACTTTTTATTGTTTTACCATTTACGGTATCTAGGGGTCGGGATACACCTATGCAATTTTTTTCATTTTTTTTTCTGCTGTAATTTTCAACGCTTTTCCTTATAACACTTTTGTTCTTTGGAAATTTTAATTTTTTTATTTACTAGAAAAATACTGTCATACATTTTTACAAATTAAGTTTAGCGGCTACATTTCGGTAAAGTAATAGTACTGGAAAATATTTCAGCAAAATTGCTGGTTAACACCATTACAGGTTTACTATCGTAAATTTTGTGGTAAACATTTTCGGTAATTCATTATTACAGTTATCATCCGGGACATAAATTTATACCTACTATACATATTGGCGGTAACTTGCTCGCGCTCGGCGGTTCAAGAACGCGTTTCTACATGTAATTCACATTACGCACACTAATATTAATATGCGGCGTCGGTGATAGTCAGTGCATCTCTTTCTAAACACGGACATAAACTGCGACAGATTATTGCGCACACAATAATTGTAATAATAAGGAGGTTTTGTGTCTTTTATGAGTTTATGTTTCAGTGCTAGTTGTTGATGTATGATGTTTGCTACCTAGTTGTGTCTATGAGTGTAATCTGTCTGTGTGAGTTGTGTGCATGCTCCAGTTATGTGTTGTATGGTTTCTGATTGGTTATGGCATTTACGACATTTGTCATTAGTGATTTTGGGATCTTTAATTATATACTTTTTGTAGTTTTTTGTGTTTATAATCTGATCTTGAATTGCAATAATAAAGCCTTCTGTTTCAGGAAATAAAGTGCCTATCCTAAGCCATTTATTTGATGCTATTGTATCTATGTAAATCATGCTCTAAATCATGAGAGTGCCGGCCATGAAGCACTTTCTTTTTCCAATCTTCTAGTTTTTGCTTTTGTGTATCATGGATGTTAGTGTGTTGTGTCTCTGTTTGATCGTGCAAGTTAAGTGGTGAGTAGTTGATATCATTTGTAACTATGGCGTTGTGAATTTCACTCGTATTAGACTTTGCGTGGAAAAAGGTTTTTAAACTTCTTATTTGTTTTTGCCAAAGTTCGTGCATGTCTATCAGGCCTCTCCCTCCGTTTTATGGATAGCCTCTCTATAGCAGATTTAGGGTGCAGATTATTATGTTTGGTGAGTGTAGTACGAGTCATTCTCTCTATTTGCTGTATATCAGTTTTCGTCCATTTTATTAAACCAAAAGAATATGTTAAAATAGGAATTGCGTAAGTATTCAATGCCTTTATTAGGTGCTTGTCCATTAATTGAGTTTTACATAGGGCAGTTACTCTCCTATTATGTTTCTCTCTTATCACGGTTATTCTTTTTACTGATTTTTTTGACTGTTTACTGATTACCTCTCTGACAGGTATCAATGTGTAAGAATAGGCAACAACATAAGTAACGATGTTCCTAACACTGAATTTGGTGTACCCCAAGGAAGTATATTAGGAGCTACTCTGTTCTTGATATATATAAACGACCTTTGCAACCTGAAACTTCGAAATGGTGTCATTATGTCATATGCAGACGATACAGCACTTATTTTTACTGCAAAGTCACTTGATGAGGTATATGAAATGGCTCAACATGGCTTCAACACCGTCAACACTGTGCTATTTAAAAATTTACTGACCCTAAATGCACATAAAACAAAGTACATTCATTTTACAATGAAAACTGATAGCAGACACAACTCATCTAACTGTTTAGTGGCTCACAACACGTTTCAGTCAAATGCTGACACTGCATGCGCTTGCCCTACTTTAGAAAAAACAGATTTTATAAAATATCTAGGTATTACGCTTGATACTAATCTTAATTTCCGCAAACATATCGAATCATTGTGTAAAAGAGTACGGAAACTAATTTCCATATTCAAAAATGTACGCGACGTGATAAACTTTAAATTGTTAAGACAGATTAACACTGCACTATGTGAATCAATCATCTCATACTGTATAACCTCATGGGGAGGGGCAGCTAAAACGATCCTACTGTCTTTGGAACGAGCCCAAAGAGCTATTTTAAAGGTAGCAACCCTTCGCCCTTTCATTTTTCCCACTTATGAGTTATATCAGTCCACCGGAGTTCTAACTGTGCGCCAATTATTCATTCTTCGCACCATACTAAAACAACACACCCTTCTTCCTTATACGCCAATCCCGTCAGGCAAAAGACGGAAAGATCTAGTCTGCAACAAACCTCGAGCTAAACATGTTTATGTAAATAGATTCTTTGCTTTCCTCGGACCTTTCCTATATAATAAATTAAATAAAACCTTAGATTTATATAGCATAAGTTATAAGCAGTGTCACCTTATTGTTACAAAACACCTAATGACAATGACCTACTCTGATACAGAGAATTTGCTTACAGTTATAAAATAGTGTGTAAGTACCTACTCTAAGTTAGAATAAATCATAATTAAGTCTATTTCCTATTACATATTAGCAGTTCATGATTATTTTGTAAAAGCATAGCCCTATAATATTATAATTTACAATTTTTCCTGAAACACAGGTGTTACAGCCTAGTTCAGGTAAACATTAAAATAGCTATATTTACCAAATATAATGTATTACCGTTATAAATAAAGTAAATACGCATGAAAGTACCACAATTTAACATAAGCAATTATCATAGACATTATACTTAATCATAAAAGTTTATTATGTTTAATGTAATAGTTTCCTATGTAACATGTGACGTTTATTTTATTGAATAAAGTTTATTATTATTAAAAAAAAAATTATATATTCTTCTAACTTTGGTGTCAGATGAATAACCGGTCCTTTGGGTGGCTTACACGGGGATATGGATCCAACGTGCAGAGGCCCGTAGAGATTTTTAATCTAAAATGCGATGGGACACATACCGCGGAGCCAACACAGCTGCACTACTGAGTACAGCTACGGACTAGCCGCAGAACATGTAGGACTATTGTGATGATGTGGAGCCTAATTTAAATGGGTTATGTGGTTGGATGTTTAATGGACTGAAAATAATGGTACTTACTATGGATAACAAACGGCACCTGCCAGTGATACTCCTATAGCATCCGACCGGTGGCAGGTGGTGACTCGCCAACTCACTGGATGGGCCCTCTCTAAACAGCCGCCCAAAGCAAACAAACTCTGCCATAGAGGCAGCCAGAGGGCAACACCGGTGCGAGTGGCTAAGGGTGTCGAGCGGTGCGACACTGGTTTCCCCATCGCGGGTCTTGTGACAAGGGAGACCCGGAGCGCGTTTCCCCGTAGTTACGCTCTTGACTATGACACTTCCACCCCCGAGCTTATAGCTCTTGCGGCTTCCCTCAGGCCGGCCGACCAAGGCAAGCCAGAGTTGAGAGTCCTGAAGTCGCTCTTGGAAATCCACTCCAACCAGCCAACAAAGGCAAGCCGGAGACTATACCCTGACCAACCCTCTGAAGCATTCGGGACCGCAGTGTCGCCACACACATTCAGCTCGCCACAAAGCTGGCCTGCGGTTTGTAAGCTTTTTTTCTTCTTGTAATACATTTTTTGTTTATATCACAAGATTAAGGTGATGTTTGAAAGCTATTACTCTGCCCTTCGAGTTTGCGTTAGTCTCATGGTGAGATAACGACGGTCCCAGAGGGGTACTACTAATATTATTATTATTAATAGTAGGCGAGCCTATTGCCAAACTGAAATGTGATATTTCTTTGTTGATTGATTGTTAAGCCATTAAACATGTTATGTTACTTCAAAAAATTGGGCAAGTGCGAGTCGGACTCGCGCACGAAGGGTTCCGTACCATCATCTATAAAAGAAAATCACGTTTGTTGTATATATACATACTTAAATATTTTTTAAGTTTCTACTTGTTTATTAAGATCGAGTAACAAATTGCTTAAAAATTACGTTTGTTGTATGGGAGCCCCCCTTTATTATTGACTTTTTTTAATTTAATTATTTATTTATTAAAGGTAATATATAACTACATATTCCGTGAAAATTTTAAGCGTCTACCTGTTACCGTTAGTAATTTTGAGCAAAAATACGAAAAAAAACCACGTTTATTGTGTGGGACCCCCCCTTAATATTTTCATTTTTTTTATTTTTAGTATTTGTTGTTATAGCGGCAACCGAAATACATAATTTGTGAAAATTTCAGCTTTCTAGCTATCACGGTTTATGAGATACAGCCTGGTGACAGACAGACAGACAGACAGACAGACAGACAGACAGCGGAGGCTTAGTAATAGGGTTCCGATTTTTACCTTTTAGGTACGGAACCCTAAAAAGGCGTGAAAATTCAACCACAGCTACCTGTAGGTTACTAGCAGTCCAATTTGCTGTCGTGGTTCCGTTATATTTAAATTTATAATCCAATCTAAATTTTTTTGAGACTGACATAGCCAAAACGGGGGCGACTCAATACAGGCGTATTGAAAGGAACATGAGAAATAAGTCTATTTACACACCTGATTAAATGTATAATAATTCTAAACTCCTAAGTCTCGGGAGAAAAATATACTTTGTAAGAATTGGAGCAAACAGATATTTCAGACATTAAACAATTGGTAAATCCTTTGAGTTGGCGTCGCGATATAGATGGAAAAACGATACGCTGGTCTGATGTAATAGAAATTCATGTATCATCATCCCAACAGGACAAAGTTTTCTTTAAATATGATTATGATGATGCATATTCTGAATTAAATATTTCAAGTTCATTCCAAACCAAACGACGTGGGCGAAAACCTAAGACAGATGCTTTGATAGAAGACACTGTATTGGCACAGGCTTATCATCAACCTCTTCCTATAAGCAAGGCGTTGCGTACAGATTTACTGTCCTTGTGCAATAGTGGGGCGAGTCCGCGGTATTATAACGCATTTTATGATTCTTTAATTTCTGCAGAAATTAGTGATGATCGCGATGATAATGATGATGCAAATGATAATACCGATTAGTTATTAATGTTTTAACTTGGCTATTTTTTATATTTTCACTGATTGTAATTTGTGATCTCTTTGAAAACTTGGTTTCCAATAAAAGTTACAATTTTCATAAATTTTGTAAGCTTTCTTTAATTATTACCTCGAAGATAGCGAAGACAAATTTATTTTACATAATCGGTTTTCAATGATTACGATAATATTACTAACAATTTTTTTCTATAATATACGGGTTACACTACGTTACCCATTTATGGTTATTTAAAATTAACCATAACAAGTCGGTAACTGAACATTACAATCTCTCGCCTGTAATAAAAAACACGTTTAATAATCCAGTAAAGCAATATTATGCCCATGATTTTCAAGAAATTTACAAGAATAATTCGGTAAGTAAACAAAACTGGAAGAATATTAATAAGTCGGGATCGTAAGATATCAATACACCAAAAATTGTATGAAACCATTTTCGGTAATATGTATTTTGGTGAATAACTAATTATGTGCATTTTTAATAGTTACACTAAATACTGTAAACTTTTTGGGTAAAAATTAGCTTTTCCGTCATATTACAATTTTGTCATAGTTACATTTTGTTGAAGAGATATACCCCAAAAACACTTAATCATTTTTTCTGTAAAATTTGAGTTTTGCGATTACAGGTTTATTCCCTGGGGACGTCGATATCTTCTTATTGGGTTGACCCAGGACCCTGATTTTCATACACCTAATAGCAACCATAGACTTCAGTATCTGGTATAAATTTCAATTTGCTACGTCCATCCGTTCCTGAGAAAATCGGTGGTGACACACGGACAGACAGACAGACAGACGGACAAGAAAGTGATCTTATAAGGGTTCCTTTTTTCACCTTGAGGTACGGAACCCTAAAAACTAAATTGCATGCCAGTTCCAAAGCTGTATACTTTATTCTGTCCTGAACAATACGGCTACGTCGCTTGCCATACACCGACATTCAAATTCCGTTTTGTGGTTTTGTGACGTTGGCCCGCGACTTGTCGCATTTGTATGACATATAACCCGTTGTGACATAATGTATGATGTATGTAGTACCTAACGTTGTTTTACGTCGGATAAGTGTAGTGTTGTGAAATATGGATAATATTCATACGTGACAGAAAGGTGTGGTCGTTAATAAGGTTGGTTGAACGAAAGTTATCCGTGATAACCTATTTCGTGTAGTGCCATCACTACACATCTTGAGAATATAAAATGTCACTTCATGCTGTGAGTGTTAAAAGAAGCAAATAAGGAAACTAAACAAAGCAAATAGTATTTTTGCGAAGAGACAGAAAAAATAGACATCAAACCCTACAACCCGTCTGACCAATGTGGTATAATAATAGGCCAATTCTATTGACTCATAGTGCCTCTGAGAGGCAAATCATATCAGGCTTGTCCGGCAGTAGACACGGGAAGCTGTGAAGGGAACAAAAATGATAGTGTTACGGGTGGGGCCTAGAAAAGGAGCTAATCTAAGCTAAAATGAAACTGTCTGCACAGTGGGGCGTAAGCTCAAAACTGAAATTTAAATTGAAGCAGAGCTACTGTGTATGTACGCCACAAAAGCTTGCATAAAAATAATCTCAAAGCTTGTTGTTTCAGAGTGGTTCGGCGTTACACCGAAACCGTAGGGTAGGGTTCTAGGCGACTTGGAGAAGGAAATGGACTGTATAGAGAGGATAGCGGTTCTTCGCCGCCTAGGAGATGGTTACGGGATGAGGGGTGATTGAGTGGGTATAGGATATTTCAAGGATGGAGGGCACCTACCTTATACAACCTTCTTCGTTTCCGTAGGGCAGTCTCCTGGTGGTTTCGTGATGCAGCTGCTTGTTTTCACTTCAATTCACCATTCGCGAGCGGGTTTTCCTTGGTGGAAGCGGTAATAAATCACATACAACGGTGCGGCGCGGTACGGTATCGAGACGGCGTTCTCAGCGAGCGGAATGTTCTCGACTGTCACTCACGTCCACGATCGCGTCGCCGAATCAGGCGAAGGCAGTGCCTCTTCCAGGGAGTGGGATAGAGCGGGACGGAAATATGATATCGCTCGCACTAGAACGTGGAACGATTGATGTT
The DNA here is from genome assembly GCA_944739405.2 of Euclidia mi. Classification (NCBI taxonomy): domain Eukaryota; kingdom Metazoa; phylum Arthropoda; class Insecta; order Lepidoptera; family Erebidae; genus Euclidia; species Euclidia mi. Next base: position 115,099,633 of record OX123181.2, on the reverse strand, counting down.
GATGCGATTAGTTATGTATAGGAAGGTAGATGGCGCTACCATATCCCCCCCGGCCCTAAAGGGTTGCCTTTAAAAAAAATAGAATTGAACTTAGCTATGTTGGGTGTACTACCGCATAACCCCTCAATAGGCTAAGACAGCGATATGACAATAAAATTAATCTAAACTAACTTTAGCGAAAACTACAAACGCAATAATAGCGAAAACTAGAATAGAATAGAATACTTTTATTTGTAAACATAGGTAGTAAGAGATGGTACATTTATATAAGGTTTCGCTATGTTTTGCCATGTGGCGTACAAATATTTTGTCTTATAACAACTCTAAAAACATGCCTTGTACTCTTTCTTACAATACAATTAGGTAACATCAATTAGGTATTAGGTTAAGTATCATAGTTTAATATTCAGAATTAATACTGATTAGGCTAATTTGACAATTCAATGATACCTACCTGTTAATGTCAACCCTTGTTAAAACATATTATGATAAAATTAAAGATAATAATAAAATAAGGAAATGTCAGTTAACTCTTCAGCATCATAATAAAATAAAGATATGTCAAAATATTAATGACAGAACAAATATTGTCACCTGAGAAAGCATAGATTATCACAATGTTGCAATTTCAAAAATAAAATTGAGTCAAAAGACATGCCGATCTGAGTAATTATGTCAAATTTGATAATTACAATTTTAATAAACTAATATAATTTGTAAATAGTTATATAATTTATTCATAAATTAAATAGTAATAAAATAATATAAAATTATAACCCAATTTAAATAATAATGTCAATAATTTCAACTAATTCAAAAAAATAGAAAAAAATACAGACAGAATAGAATTTCTAGTATAGTTAATCGGATATATCAGAAAGGTAATGATTTAAGATTTATCATTTAAGTAATCAGTAACCGTATAATAGCATTTCATAAGTAGGTATGCCTTTAAGAGTTTTTTAAATTTGTTAATATTCTCAATGTCTAATATGTGTTTTGGTAGGTGGTTATAAATTTTGGGTGCCATGCCTGTAATGTTTTTATTGAAAATGTCCTTTTTGTGAGATTTCATGCAGACTTTATTTTTATGGCGTTCACTTTTTAAGTGGGTGTATAGATGTAGGTTTTCTTTTACATAGTTACAGATCTCGTAAAGGTAAATACATGGGAGGGTAAGTAGCTGAAGTTTTTGAAAATATGGTTTGCAGCTTTCAGTGCTTGGTATACCACATATTGCCCTGATGCATTTCTTCTGCGCTTTGAATGCTGCCTCTCTATCCGGGCAGTTCCCCCAAAAGATAATTCCGTAACGTAGGGTTGACGAAACTTGTCCGTGATATGCCGTTATCAGTGTACTTTGGGTTGTTACTTTTCTAAGATTATAGAGAGCGTAAGAACATTGACAGAGTTTTTTGCATATATTTTCTATGTGTACTTTCCAATTCATATTTTTATCAATCCAGACGCCTAAAAATTTTGTGCTATGAGTTTCCTGGATGGGTTTGTTGTTATATCTAATATCTAGCTTTTTGTTGTTTGTTTTTTGCTCAAAAGAAATGAAGTTGGTTTTATCTAGATTTATTTTTAGATTGTTCGCTATTAGCCAGGTTATTATATCCTTTAAATTGTCATTTATTTCTTTTTCAAGTGTCTCAATATGTTTGCATTTAAATAATATTGTAATGTCGTCAGCGAATAGGATCATGGGATTTTCAATAATTTTGGGCATGTCATTAATATATATATTAAATAATAATGGAGCAAGTACGCTGCCCTGTGGTACTCCATATACACAATTTTTCTGGCTGGAAGTATATATTTGTTCAGTTTTTGTGCGAGAGCAGATTCTATTGATGCAGGTATATTGTTTACGATTGGTAAGATATGATTGAACAAGTTTTAGTGCGTTGCCTCTAATTCCGTATCTTTCCAGTTTGTTTAAAAGTATTTCATGACTGACATGGTCGAAAGCCTTCGACATGTCCATGAATAACGCTACGACAGGAGTTCTGTTATCCATGTTACTTAGTACATGGTCAACAAGAGGGTAAATAGCGGAATTAATATTTTTATTTTTTCTAAATCCGTGTTGTTCCTTTATTAAAATGTTGTTATTTTCTAAAAAGGAATATATACTTTTATGAATAACTTTCTCGATTATTTTGGAGAATACCGGAATCAATGCAATGGGTCTGTAATTACAGGGCTCTTGTCTGTCACCTTTTTTATACAGTGGCTTGATAACAGAAGTTTTTAATTTTTCTGGGTAGATACCATTTTCAATGCAATCATTTATAATGCGGCTGAGTATTGGAGCAATTATTGAAGTGGTTTCTTTGACCACTTGGGTAGTTACCTCATCGTATCCGGCACTATTGGTGTTTTTGAGTGTATTAATTATTTTAACAATGTCAAATGGAGTGGTAGGTGTCATAAAAAGTGAGTGAGCAACTGAAGGTATGGTGTATTTTTTTGTATTATTATTGCTCTTATTTGTCTGGATGTCAGTCAAGTTAATACAATAATTGTTGAAAGATTCTGCTATTTCAACCGGATTATATAAAATTTTGCTATTGTACACTAAGCTGCATATACTTTCTTTAGGGTAATTATTTTTCAGTTTGTTGATAATAGCCCATGTTGCTTTGTTTTTATTTTCTGCGGTATTGATATAATGATTGTTTTGTATTTTTTTAGTCTGTTTTATGATGTGCTTAAGTCTACTAGTGTATGTTTTGAGACGATTTTTGTTCACTGAGTTCGGCAACCTTCGATATTCCCATAGCATGTCCCTTTTGCGCTTGGAACATTTTTTTAGTCCCTTGGATATCCACTTGGATCTTTTAAGTGTGGAAATTTTAATTCTAATCATCGGAAAACAAAGGTTGTAGAACAGCATAAACAAATTATAGAACTCGTTAAAGCTCCTATTTGGATCTGAACATATGTAGGTATCAGAAAAGTTTATATTTTTAAGACATTCGCTAAATTTTGTTATATTTTCTGTGCTGTAGTCGCGTTTGTGGATAAACCAGTGTGAGAGTGTGCAGGTTTTTTTGACACGACATTTTAATATTTGTGCCGTATGGTCTGACACTGCCAGATCCATGATCTCACACTTGCTGCCCCTTATATTATGTATAACATTGTCGATGCAGGTTCCGCTGCACAGGCGTGTTGGCGATCGAGTGCCTAGAATTAAATTGTAGCTGCGTAATAGATTTGTAAAAGTGATAGAATTTTTGGTATTTTTGCAGATATCTATATTAAAATCTCCACACAGGATAATTTTACTGTTTCGTCTCAGGCAGATGTCGTGTAACATCATATCCAGGTTAAAAATTTAGAGACTTTATCTTTCTCATTTGTCGGCGGTCTATAGATGCAGACAATTATGATGGGATGTGTCAAGAGTTTTATTGCACAACATTCGATTTGATGGGCTACGGCCCATTTTTTTACGTCCACGGTCTCAAATTTATGTATGTTTTTGACTAGAATGCAAGAGCCTCCATTCCTATCACTTCTATTATAACATGTTGCTAATGAGTAGTTAGTAATGTTTAGGTGTTTTTGATCATCCATTTTCATGTTATGTTCGGTTATACACAGGATATCTATTGGCAAACCTTCTTCGCAGAGTTCATTAAGATGTATTCCTAATAGATCTGATTTACTAATAAGACCGTTTACATTTTGGTGCATGACAAACATATTATACACGAAAAAGATCCTTATTGTTGGGGTTGTTCGAGCTATTGTCAACGAGCTTATTATTAACACCTTCATTTACTGCAGAATCCAACAAATTCAGATCATATAGCATATTGTATAGTATTTGAGTATGTATATTTCTCAATCCATAATTATTTACTTTGCCAGTTCTGGAGGAGAACATATTAAGTGACAGATCTCGATTGCTGTCAAAGAAATATGCATACTCATTGTTTTGTATATCTAAATACAGGAGATTTATGAAATTTTCTACCTTAAAATTGTAAATTGGAGCGCCTGTAACATATGTGGGCGCACAAATAATTATATTAGTAAATTTTATGTTCTTTAATAATGTCCTAATTGTCTTTACAGTGTTTATGTGATTTCTCTCCTCTTTAACATCGTTTTCTCCTACGAACAATAGACAGTAGTCGTTTTGAGTGAAGCCCTTTAGTTTAAGTTCGATGTCAGTTAGGATATCTTTTGCAGTACCATTGGTCTTGATGTAGTGGCAGTACTGAAAGAAGTCTGAATAAACAGTATCAATTGTGGATGAGGACCCTTTGATTTTATCGCAGCTCAAAATGCACAGTTTACTTGTTGGTTTATTTTGCATTTCGGTTGTAAGGTCTTTTTTCTTGTTATGCATTGTGTTTTTGATTAATAAAGGACATGTCGGTGTTTTCTCAGGTTTGTGTGCTGTGACGGTGACGGTAGTTTGTATCTCTTTGTCGTGCACAATGCGTTTGGGTAATAGCCTGTCAAATTGAGGTTCTTGTAGTGTTGTTTTGTCAATTTCAGATTGTGGGTAGTCTGAAGTTTTCCTTAGGTTGGGAGATTTGTTTTTATGGAATGGTGATAATAATGTAGTCTTTCTAGTTGGTGTTGAGCATATTTTCTTGTAAGTATTGTTTGTCTTTATCATGTTCTGTAAGTCAGATTTGAGCCGTGAGTTTTCTATATTTAAATTATCAATTTCCTGGTGTGCACTTGCTAGTTGCATCGTTAGTGTTTGAATCTGTTCATTAAGATGGTTAATGGTGGCGGAGTTATCGTGAATACTGTCCGGCACGCTCATCATTGTGCAATCAAATATGTCCTTTGCGCTACTATTTATGGTGTTGGTAAGGTCAGATAACGAATTCGTTCTACGTAGTTTCCGTTAGGTGATGTTATCGTTAAATGAATCCATTTTATACTGAATTTGGTAATATTGAGCTAATTATAATTATTTGCTAGACCATCCAGCGGGTAACCATAAGTATATTTCTCACAGTGTTTCAAACTATAATTGATTGCAATGTTTTTGGTGCTCATGTATTATATGCATTTAATATTATGTCAGTCTAGCGATCTCTGTAATAATTATATTATCTATGTCATTTCCATGTCTTATGCGAGAATGTCTTCCATATTTCAATTAGTAGAGAATGTCATCCCTCGATTAATTTTAAGCTCAATAAATTATTATAGGTGAATATTATCTATGGTCTGTCGAGAATGTCAGTAATTTAATAACTTTATGGTGGTAGCAGTGTCTAACTGTCATGTGAAGTCATGTGTCAATATTCCAGAGTTTGTTTATGTTTTTCTGCGCGTGAGTGTGAGTGCATTGGAAACTAACAAAAACAGCTGTTAAACAGCTGATTGTGACTGTGTATGTGATTTTCAAAATAGTCTCAACGTTTCCAAGTTGTAGTATTCAAGTTATAACTCACAGATAGTCCAGGTAAAGTTGACTTTCCATTGCCGTACACTATTTGGAGGTTAAGTTCTACAGATTAGACACTTTTTTGCACACTTTTATCACTTTTTTAACAAATTATTGATTTTAAAGGATTTAGATCATAAGCAAACGTGTTGACTTTGCTAGGGTTGCCAGCTTCCGATCTACTACTAACTAAATACTTAAACTAAGAGGTAAGTCCAACTTCAGGCTAGATCTCACTGAGTCGGAAGCGGACAGAGACGTACAACAGGGCGCACGTAACTCCCTTTGGCGGTTTTCACGGTAACAACGCGAGTTGTACCGTCCTTGGAAGTATGCAATTTACGATGGCTAACGGCCATGAAAGCGGCGGAGCATTATCATGTATTATGACAACCAAACGTACCCTCCTGTATAGGGGATGCAGGACTATTCCACTTGGATCTAGCCTGAAGCTGGTGTAGATATTCCGCACGCCAGCGCCGCCAGAACGACTGCACGAGTTTATCCAGCAGAGTATGTCTCTGGAGCAAGCTTGAAGAGTCTGCTTCAGGAGCCGGAAATGACGATAATGGCACTGTGTTCAGAAAATGTGCAGGGCTTAACGCGGATGGTTCTGCAGGGTCACTACTCAATGCCGTGAGCGGACGCGAGTTGATCAGTGCCTCGACTTGTGCAAGGACAGTTAAAAGCTCTTCGTAAGAGAGGATCTGTTGACCTATAACCTTGAAGAGATGCGTTTTAATTACTTTGACCATGCTTGCTCAACATCCACCGAAATGTGGTGATGCTGGTGGAATAAACTTCCAGTCAATATGATCTATGGAAAGTTCTTCCTGAAGACGAGTACGATAACCCGCGACGTGATTGAAACAAGTAGCGGGAACAAGTTCAATCAATTTACTAACGCGGTTGGCGACAAAAGTCTGCCAGCGATGAGGAGAAGAATGAATCCAAGCGAGCACTACTTTGGAGTCGGAAAAATGCGTATATTTATTAAAAGAGTAGTGGGGCAAAACTGTGTCTTGAACCTTGTGGTGCAACTGAGACAGCAGAAGGGCCGCGCACAACTCCAGTCTCGCAACCGAAATGGTTTTAACAGGCGAGACCTTAGACTTGGCACAAACTAACTGCACCGAGTAGTTAGAACCAATGCGGACTTGCAGATATACGACTCCGCCGTAAGCACGCTCGCTGGCGTCAGCGAAACCTGTTAAGTTGATGGTACATCAATCTACCAACCCAAGATGACGCGGAGTAGTAATTTGATTGAGCGCGGTAAGCTCAATACAAAACTGGCCCCAAGCGGCGACAATGGTCAGGGAGTGTTTCATCCTACTCACACTTTGATAGCCAAAGCTCTTTGATCAAGAGCTTGGCGTACAAAATTGTGGGAGCCACAAAACCCATTATGTCCCATAGTCGAGCCACTGTGGACAGCATAGTGCGCTCGGCGCACTTACCATCTGGCGGTGAGACGTCAAACCGAAAACTATCACAGGATTTGTCCCAGCGTAAACCGAGAACCTTATGCGGTACAGACTTCTCAAACTCAATGTCTGGAGAAGCTTTATGAGAATCTGGTATGCGCGCGAGAACCTCCTTAGAGTTGCTTGTCCATTTGACAAGATCAAACTGGCCTCGCTTGAAAAGCTGAATAAGCTCTTCACAAAGCGAAATTGCTAGCGGAGCGGGTATGACATTACAGGCAATGTCATCTATATACAAAGCGGATGTGTAGTATAGTATAGTGTAGCGTAGCGTAACTTAGCGTAGCATAGCATAGCGTAGCATAGCGTAGCATAGCGTAGCATAACGTAGCATAGCATAGCATAGCGTAGCATAGCGTAGCATAGCATGGCGTAGCATAGCATAGCTAATTAGTGCTTTATCTTACACACAGTTTTAGCACCCACCTTGATCTCTTGAAGAGCAGAACAACAACAATACGTAATACAATGAGAAGTATGTAACGTAGGTACGGTACCCATAATCACATACCCAAGTACCGTCTCAATAGCGGGCGGTAAATCATATCGCTCCCTACGTACTATTTTAGTTAGTAGCAAGTGCGGAAATATTGAAGCTCCGATCAAAAGATCAATGCCTGCCGGATTCGCAAACTCCGCGTCGGCTAGCGGCAATGATTCGAGATGAGTGAGTGATGCTACGTCTACATTAGCGTTCGGCAATGCGTCCGTGATACGCTCCTCGATAAGCGAAGAAATGTTAAAATTAATATTCCTATCAAAACGCGAATGTATTTTAATATCTACGGAACCCCTGCAATGCCTTTCTGATCCGCCTATCCCTTTGACGGTTGAGTTAGTATTTTTAAAGTTATTCCACAATCCGAGGCGTTTGAAGCATTCCGATGTTATTAGATTGGTCTGAGATGCGCTATCTAGCAGACAACGTACCATGTGCGGCGACCCATTAACATCATATACGATTACTTGCGCTGTCGCTAACAGTACCGTCTTAGACGCCGTACTCTGCGTTTTGGCCCTGCGCGGATCATTATAGATGCGCGAGTGCCGTCCTCGCGTGCGCGTCGCCCGCGCAATGGATGTCATACACAACGATACTTCGCCCTCAGACGCGGAAGGCGCAGCTACCGTGGTCTGCACCTGCGGCGCGAGTGTGTCAAGATTAGCGGCTTGACTTGACAACCGGTTATTTTTATCGAGATGTAACAGTGTATGATGTTTTTGTTTACACGAGCGGCATCTCGTTCTACTGGAACAATTACTCGTTTTATGTTTTATGCTTAAGCAATTAATGCAAGCTTTGTTATCTTTTACGCTTTTAAAACGAGCAATTGGATTTAAATCATTAAAGGTGGGACACTTATAGTAATGGTCGTGCACTATATTACTGCACAGACACTTCTGTGAATTATTACTATTAGATTCCGAACATGTTACGTAAGATTGTGGATTAGGGACCGAGTTACTATTACTATTTCGCGATTTATTCAACCTTTGTTTGTTGCCGTTAGTGTTAGACGGGCCAGGTGAACCAGACTGCGTATTATGAAATATTCGACACTGATCTTTTATGAACGAAATAAAACTATCTAGTGTAGGTATTTTATTATTGCGTTCCGTCATCTCGAATGCGCGAATTGTATCAGTGTCAAACTTTTTTAAAGCGAGTTGAAGCAACATAAAGTCGGAAAGATCTTCTATTTTTAAGTTTTTAAGAGAATTAACTGCGGTAACAAAGTTGTCTATAAACAGCTGGAAATTTGAGACTGACGCGGCACCGGACAATTTAAGATTTAAAGCTTGGTCAAAGTACGTAGACGCTAGGACGCGCGTGTCCTGATATCTGTCAAGTAGTGACTGAAATATGACCTGATAATTCTCAGCACTGGGTGTGACACCTGCAAATACGGACTGGGCCTTCGGTGACAGTTTACCTATTAAATAGTACAACCTGTCAGCATCTGTCTCTCAATGTCAATCTCCGTCAAACGACATAATCTCGATTGGCGGTAATCTCGGTTTGCGGGCAACGGGCTCTGCCGAACATTTACCCTACAATTGCGATTGGATACGCTTAATAATACAATAAAGATCTTCGAATGAGGTATACGCCTGATAGTTCGGTTTTTCATCAGGATTGATAGAAAGTAATCTTGCGTTATAATCGTCTAACAACTTATGAAAATCTGTTCGAATACTATCTACTGTTATACAATAACTGAGAAATGCTTCGCTACTACTGTCAGACATAGATGCGGTTTTTGAGCATTCATAGATATTTTGAATGCGCTCAAATAAAATATTGCGTTTCGCTTCTAAGATTGTCATCTCTTTGTCTTCCGACACGCGTGACTTCTTTTGTTGTGACATGCTTACGTAAGTATAAGCTAATAAGACCGATACAAAATAAGAATATCTAATGTATCTATTATTTTACCTAAGTAGGCTAAGTAGGCAACACCTTAGAGCCGAGGAATTAAAGTTGATTGAAATATGAGATTTATAAGACAACTATGATAGTTGCAGAAATAATAATTTAATAAGTAGGTAGCTACATAAACGTTTACCTACTAATGCGGGCGGAAATAACCATGTGACGGTTATGTGAATATATTAGGAGTATAGCTAGGTGCTATAACTGCCTAGGTATAGCGGTATAACGTATAAAACGTAAATGAATCCGGCTCGAAAGACCAAAAAAATGGTTCGGCGTTACACCGAAACCGTAGGGTAGGGTTCTAGGCGACTTGGAGAAGGAAATGGACTGTATAGAGAGGATAGCGGTTCTTCGCCGCCTAGGAGATGGTTACGGGATGAGGGGTGATTGAGTGGGTATAGGATATTTCAAGGATGGAGGGCACCTACCTTATACAACCTTCTCCGTTTCCGTAGGGCAGTCTCCTGGTGGTTTCGTGATGCAGCTGCTTGTTTTCACTTCAATTCACCATTCGCGAGCGGGTTTTCCTTGGTGGAAGCGGTAATAAATCACATACAACGGTGCGGCGCGGTACGGTATCGAGACGGCGTTCTCAGCGAGCGGAATGTTCTCGACTGTTCACTCGCGTCGAAGATCGCGGTGACGAATCAGGCGGAAGGCAGTGCCTCTTCCAGGGAGTGGGATAGAGCGGGACGGAAATATGATATCGCTCGCACTAGAACGTGGAACGATTGATGTTGATGCGATTAGTTATGGATAGGAAGGTAGATGGCGCTACCACAGAGAGTAGATATTAGGTTCCTTAGAGAGAAAATTGTATGATGCTTACGGAGCCAGGCAGGGGATTAGTATAATCTTTGAGGTGCCGTAACGCTCAAAGCGTGGCGTTTGCATATACTAGGTCAAGGCATAGATGCCCTAGTAAGTTTCTAGATACGCTGTAGGCAGCGATAACCTAGTGGAGAGGATAACAGACTCTACGCAGAGGGTTTCGAGGTCAAACGGCGCACCACTGGTTTTTCCAAGTTATAATTATGTGTATTTATTTGTCAATTACCGCTAGTATTAAAGGTAAACCTGCACGCCTGGGAGTTGTTCGTAATGTTCTCAAAAGGCATTTGAAGTCTGCTTACTCGGACACGACCAGGAAGGAGAACTATGTACTGTACATTATGGAGAAGATACAGACATACAAGATTCATAGCGTTGTTATGCTTCATCGTTTAGCAAACATTAATTTATTTAAAAAAGTCAGTAGTGCACGCTGTGGGTTTAAACGCGAGACCCTCTGCGTATCAGTCTTTCCACTAGGTATCACTGCCTCTTTATATTATCCAGTACTATGTGAACGTGTATGCTAATTGAGAACCTCTTTAAATTATCGTTATTCATTTATGAGTTGGTAACTAATAAATTAATAACGATTGTATTGTATATTTTACCTTAATGTGATTACTCAATTACTCCAAGGGCACATCGACCCAAAATGTGCCTTAGCCTCCAATGCGAGAGAACGCCACTTCACCCGATCTTTGGCTACTTCTCGCCAATCACCAGCTTGAAGCTCACTCAGATCTTGCTCTGTTACGTCTTTCCAGCGGTATCTGTGGCAACCGACAGGACGACGCCCTGTTGGTTTACCCAAATACGCTCTCTTCACACCACGTTCCTCTCCCATTCTCTCGACGTGACCGAGCCATCGAAGTCTGTGGGCCTTTATTTCTCCAATGACGTGATTAGTCATAAATTAATTGCCTATCCATGGATTCTCATGTCAGAACCTCGCTATTTATCAACAACATCCAATTTTATTTTAATTTTCCTGCCTTCACGATTAACGTTTTCAGCTAAATTAGCGCATTTCAAAGAAATGAACGTGTCTCAAATTTGAACACATACATATTTGAGCATTGAAATCTTGGTCAACGACGAGATGTATTTGAAATGCAAATCATGTTGGTTTGCGCATTCAGCCGTGTGATTTCTGCCGACAATAGCGGTGTCATTGATACTATTGATATTGCGACGCCTGGAGGATTGACGTTATAATCCGCTGTAGAAGCCTGATTGACAGGGAGGTGGGTCAACTACACTTATCCTAGAATATCAGACAGAGTTAAGAAGCTATTGTCTTGCACGTGGTTTCAAGTATGCCAGAGATTAAAAAAACTATCTAGCAAATTTACTTTATGAAGAACCTTTTAGATTCAGTTTCGCCTGTTTTAATCATAATGAGCTCATATAATAATTTTGTGCGTGTAAGATATTATATATATCGGAATGGTCATGAGTACGGGACGTCAGCTGAGTACGAAACGGAAGTGTGAAGATGGCGCGCTACGACAGAGTCTATTGTGACGTTCGCTACAGTTGAAGAGGGGGGTGACGGTTGACGTTCAACGGAGCAAAACAACTATCACTTCTCTTGGAGACTCCGGGCGGACAAGAAGTACCTAGAAAGTGTCACTCGTTTCGTGTTCAGTAATCCAAAATAATTACAGTCAGTTTTGTTAATTTTATAATTTTATTTGGTGTGAACGTAAAACAAACTGTGAAGTGATGATATCAGCCAAAAATCAAGCAACCCGCCGTCATATAATTATATAATATCTTATGCTATGCCTTGCGATTTTTTTATATGTTATACCTTTTCTGTGTCTGTGACAAATAAATAGTTTTCTTTCTTTCTTTCTTTATTACGATGGATCTACACCGCAAGTTTATATCCTCGACGATCACACGACTGAATGCGCAAACCAACATGTGGTTTGCGCATTCAGTCGTGTGATTTCTGCTGACAATAGCTGTGTCATTGATACTGATATTGAGTCGCCTGGAAGATTAACGTTAAAATCGGCGGTTTAAGCTTGATTGGCAGCTAGGAGGGTTCAACTACACTTATGCTAGAATATTAGACAGATTAAAAAAGCGATTGTGTCTTGTGTGAGTATAGTATATCGGATACCAGTGGTTAATAAAGCTATCTGGCCCAAAAAAATTATGAATGAAAAGATATTCATTATTTAGATTAAAGAGGATTTGCCTGTATTTTATCATAATAAGATCTTATATGTGTAGATAGGCGTTATCCCAATAAAAACCATCTTAGCGTATTCATAAGTTTTTTTAATAACATCATCACACACACACATAAGTATTAAAAGTCTATATTTATTTAAAACAAAGCACAGCCTGTTAAAAATGTCAGAGCCAGAAATATGTTTGCAAATGTCAGATTTTATGCTTGGCTGTGTGTGTCGTCTTAGCGGTTTAGCTACAAAAGTATGCGAGCTACGGACCGATGCGCAAATACTTGAAAAAAGGTTTAAATTGTGGATAAAGCTGCGTATTTTTTAGGAGATGTTTTCATAAAATTGTTCTTTGTTACTTTTACGGGAATATTATGGGAGAAACTTTTATTTAGTTGTATTGGGTAGTAATAGTAATGATTATCATATCGTCCACGGCTGGACATAGACCTCTCCCAAGGATCTCCACCCAGCCCGATCTTGATCCGCTCGCAACCAACCGCTTCCCGCAAACTTATCCAGATCGTCGGTCTACCTTGTGGGAGGCCAACCCCTGCTGCGCTGTTCAGTACGTGGTCGCCACTCCGGAATGCTACTGCCCCAACGGCCATCGTTCGGTACCGATAATAGTTCTTGATAATATTCCTTGTTAAAATAATCTGTCTCGCTAAGCTCAGCCTTCTTCTAATTATGAGAAAATCAGAAGTGATAGTACACTGATAAAGAGCGGGTTGGTAGACTTCACATGTTTTTCACTTCTATTTACTTTAATGTTGTTACGATTATATGAGTAGGTATTCAATGTCAGTTGTGTACCTACAAATTGCAAAAGTATTTACATATAAAGCTCTCCCACTATTTATGAAGATAATAATTATTACACATTTTTTTAATATATCATATATTCCATGCAAATCATGTATTTTACTTAATAAACGGTAAAGCAATAAAATTCACAAATGAGGTAATATTTCAATATTGAATTATATTTTTCAATTTTGGAACAACTCATGGACGTGTTAACGATTCACACGTTTCTACGACCGAATCGAGAGACTAATTAAAATATTAATATTTATTTTTGGATCGGGTTTATCACAGAATGCTGAAAATTATTAATCAAAATGAAGAGAAGTGTGTATGTGGCGTATTTACACAGACAATTAGCCATATGCTAACGTGTCCTACAAGCCCAGAATCCTGCACGCTTGGTACCCGACCAAGCAAGTCCTAATGCGATGCGCGTTGTCGAGTACTGGTCGAAAACCGTGTGACAAGTGTTACCATCGACACGAGAAGAATACTCTTATACTGTAAGGCTCGCTGCCTGCTGTGTATAAGTCTGTAAGTTTCTTCACAAGGTTGGCTACAAATACATACAAAAATAAATAAAAAATGCTGGAAATATAAACATCGCTGACGCGATGTATTTTTATTTGTCTATAAAACTTAAAACACGTAATTTTCTACAAACATCTCACAGAAATGCTCGCACAAACAGTTTAAAGATATATATTTAGTAAAGTTTTTCAACAAGTTGCGAGTTATTTTAATATATTGGATTTCAGGGCAATATTTTCTAGAACTTTTCTGATAAAGAATGAGCAGCTTTTCTTATTTACTGATTTCGACGCCCCTAAAGCAATTGGCAGCTTTTTTTAAGCTATTTCAAAGGTCGTATATAATTTAATTTCATTCTTGTTATAAATTATCGAATTATGATTTTTCTTTATTTTCTTTGATATTGTAACTCCTGCACTAGGACCAGGTTCTGTGTTGCAGGCTGATAAACGTGCATTCAGTGGACTCAAGGAATATACAGATTCGAAATAGCTTGGGGACCGAATGAAAAAAATTCGTTGAAGTATCAAACGGCAAGGCAACACAGCCATATTTCGATTAAAGGAGTTCTAACTAATTTTAACCCATCCGGTGCTGGCCCACACGCTAATTTCGGGAGGACACAGTATGAAATATACTGTGTTCTGTGAAAAACGGTCCATGAACCATAAATATAAATATGCATTCTAGTCAGCCTGCAATATAGACTCATTGTCTATGTACTCGAGGAGTCAATGTCATCATGTCCCATGTTGGGCGCCATTATAATAGTAGAAAATGCGAGCATTATTACGGTAGCTGCTAAGCACCGAACAGGTCGTAATTATGATTCCCGTTAATTGCTGATGAAAAAGAAATCATCATCATCATCAGTCTTTAACAGTCCACTGCTGGACTAGGCCTCTCCTTTGCAAGGAGGAATAAAACAGAAAAAAAACGAGTTGGTTTTAGCGAGCATTCTTATGAACGTTTTGGCGAGCATTCTTACGAATTGATAGTAAATTTCATCATCATCATCAGCCTTTAACAGTCCACTGCTGGACCAGGCCTCTCCTTTGAAAGGAGGAATTGGCCTACTATACCACTCAGGCCAAACGGGTTAGTATAGGGTTTGTATCAAGTTTTCCTTCTATTACAGTGCTGTTCTCTGCATAATATGCTCCCTCTGTCGGCTCTTACGACACCCATGGGATGCTATGGGGTGGTGACAATCCGTATTCTTAATCCGTCACCACACGGAATGAAATTATATTTTATATATTATATTTGCATGGTATATTTGAAAAACAAATATACCATGCAAATAAAAATTATAACGCAACGGCTTAAATTTCTAGCTTCTCCTTTAATACAACTTAACCCAAAAGCATAATAGTTGATTACCCCTCACAGATAAAGTCCGAAACATCTCTCATCTTCCAAATTTACAAGCAAACAAATTATGACCAAGCTTTTCTAATCAATCCTTTACAATCTTACATCCGTTAGGAGTTTCACCCAATTTCAAACAACATCTTTTAACAAGATTTAATTTTGAAATTCTCCACTGGAATTAGACGGCCGAAGTCTCTCGAACATTTCACCGTCACCTTACATTATTCATTAAAAGATAATACTTCCAAGTTTAATGAACAACTAAAACCTTTGTTTCAATATCAGATGGAACAAGAAACTTCATTATTTGACGAGAAATAAGTACTGTGGAGGTGGCCTGGATCTTGAAAATGCGGGCCTGTGATTGGTTGATCTCGAAAGGTGAGCTCCGTTGCGGGGGTTTCGCCATTCATTGGCACGTGGATCTTCCGACAATTTTCTTTTAACCTGGTAGGCGATTGGCGGCGTTAACGATACACTGAGATGATGTTAGTTTGCACCTATGGGTGTTCATAAAGTGTTTAGGCCGGTTCGCCCGTGCATTCTAAAATACTCAGGAGGTTCTTTTGTATGCTGCTATATTAGCTACGTGATTAAGTTTGTGGAAGTGTGATGGTGAAAATTTATTAAGTGTGGTGCCTGTTCAGTCTGCCAGCTAAAGAATGGATTTTCTGATCAAAATGATGAGGCCTTGTGGAACGCAGCCGGACGGATATTGATTAATCCAGCTTCTTAGTGCAACCAGTGTCCCATAGATGTAACCAGAGGTAGTGTTTTCGCTTTTGTACGAAAAATGAAATTAGTTGTAGTCCTCTGACACCCGCACGCGGAGTTAGGTAGTGGAGAGTAGGGTAGAGGAGATTGTGTATATTATAAGTAAATCCTATGAAAAAACAATTCTTGGCTATGATATGTATACTAGCTGTAGAGCTTCATACCTGTACTCCCGCAATTTTATAATCTTCTTAATATATAAAATCCTTGCGTTACTGACTGACTGACAGACACGCTGCAGCCAAAACTATTGGGCGCAGGAAGCTGAAATTTGAAATATGTGTTCCTTGGGGACCGTAGGGTCGCACTAAGAAGGGATTTGCCGAAATTCCCACGGAATCGGCCAAAGCGGGTAAATTTAAAAAAATTGCAGGCATAGCTGCTGGCGTCGTCTAGTAAAACATAAAGCCTATGCATCAGTTTTGGATTTTATACATAGCTTTTTTATTTTATAACTGAAACCATTCTTACCCTATAACGTGCACTGATTTTTTTTCTAAAACTATTTCCCATTTAATTTCATGGATTCACGCTCGCATCCTACCGAAACATCTAGTATATGTAGACTAATCTGCATGTGTGTTTTAGGCCAAAACAATGTTTTGTCATAGGCGCCTATTGTGATATTTTAGTCTATGAAACAAGCAAATTTTATAGGACGAATCAAACATTAGGGCCAATTTTTATTTTCTGCAAGTACGAGCGTGTAAAATTGAGCATTTTTTGTCCCGAATCGATAATTAACCTGATCATCATTCTTCGTATGCGATTCAAGCCCGTAAAGCTTGTTTCAATTACAACTGACAAGGCGTGCACTGCAACCACTATGAAATTCACCCAGTAAATATTTAATGAAGTAAACAAAATATAAATAATAAATACAGAAATACTTTACTTTATAGCGGCTAGCACTTATAAGACCGCAGACCAAGCAAAAAGTCTTAAACGTTGTGAGATTATAGAATTTCCAGACAGAATTCTCACCAAATTAGGTATTTCACGTAATCCTTATAAATAAAGACTGCGTAAGATCTTAGTATTAGTCACCCTTTGACAACAGCTGGTGTACCCCATTCCAACACGTTACGAACGCGAACTTAATTGCTTAAAAAGAAATGTGAATATTTCTTGTTATGCAATAACACGAATGAGTTACAGAAGTGTGAATAATCATGCCAATATAACAAGAAAAATAAAAGTACAAATATTTGTGAAAAAATTTAGGATTTTTTTTAATTCGAGATAATGTTTTATTCAATTGAATGCATTTTATTCCTAATGCATTATCATAAAAAATATTTTCTGAATATTAACTTTCTGCTCTATTTCTCAAAACGAACTTTTCTGTGTCAATTGACGTCCATCCGTATATTTATTTTTGCTTCAATTACTGGCATGTATATTATTGAGGAATATGTTAAAATATTATTATATATTATGTATGTTAGTCATCTTGTCGTTATTCCACTTAATTAAAACTGCAAAGCTCTGAACATTTTCAATGTACAATATAGAACTGCGTTACATGTATTTGCCGTTGAACTTCAATGTTTTGTGGCTAAGAGGACACCAAACAAAATCGAGGGACAAGAATATATCTATGTTTGTTCGATACATTTCAGATTTATAACGAAATGAGCGTTTTGAGAACAAACCCAGAGGCAACGTTGCTGATAGTGATGTTGGAGTGAATCTAGTGTATAATTATACATATGATTTTGTAATATTTTATGTGATATTTTTATACATCAACAGTATATAATTATATTCTCATGTCAATGTAGTAAATGTTCCGTGTAATGTATAAACAGTAATACATTTAAACTTAACAAAATTATGTGAGGCTGAATGAATAATTAGATTTATCGCTATATCATAATTATTATCTACAATCAAGTTTAGTCTTGATAACCTATATAGCTTATCAAGACTAAACTTGATCATATGATCGTCATCATCTATACTCAATTCTGGTTATCGGCCACTTTCCCATAATTTTCACTCGTGACGGTATTTTGCAGAAGCAGTGATTCGTTAATCTGTGTGTTCAACCTATTATTGTGGCGGTCCACTTTTTTTATTAATGGAATGTCGTCACCCCAATGTGCTTTTGTACAATACTATCAATTATTGTTATCCAGGGTCTTCGTTTACATATCTAATTAATACATTAAATACAACAATATTTGATAGGCAGTCTACAATAATTATCACATATGGTGATAGCCCAACGGTGACTAAAAAGGATATATTTAATTTGACAGAAGTTATGTTATCGCTTCACAGGAAATTTGAATGCAAATTTATAACTCTTGCTTTGCCTTATTCTTATAGCTTAAATGAAACAATGAATATACATGAACTCAACTTGTGCTTATACAATTTGACATGGCAATATAAAGATTTTATTTTATTATTTGACATTAATAATTTTATTAGTAATTTTACATTGACCAAAGATACTATGTATCTGCCACTATTTTATAGAAGACAAGTTGCTAAATTACTAGCATTTAATTTACAAAATGACACAGGTACATGTAGGGTATCCAAGAATTTAGCTTCTGTAAATAGTTCCTATCTTTATAATTCTTCTATTGAATATACTGACACAAGTTCTTTAAACTTAAGACTAGGACAAAGGGTAGACAAATTCAACTGAATGTAGCACACCAAAACATACAAGGTCTATCTGGCAAGGATTTAGAATTAAGTTTATATTTAGAAAATCACAGTATACAAGTTATGTGTATTACAGAACACTGGCTAAAAGAGTACCAAATTAAATTCTTAAATAACTCGCAATACACGGTACACAGTGCCTTCTCTAGGAAACACGCTATTCATGGTGGATCCTTGATTATTGTTTCAAATAGCTTAACATGTAAAGAACGGAAAGACAGCAAGTTTGTCTATAGAACGCACCGTGGAACTGTCATGTGTAGAACTTGAGCAGCATATTATAATATGTGTATATCGTCCACCGTTAAGTAACTTTAGCTTGTTTGAATCAGTTATTGAAGATGCAATTACGAAAATTAGGAGCAATAAGAAAGGTATTATAGTTTGTGGTGATTTTAATGTAAATATTCTTGATCATTCAGTAATGACTAGTAGATTTTTAAATCTATTTAAATCATTTAATTTAAAAAATTTGTTCCTTGAACCAACTAGGATTACAGCAACTTCATCCACCTCATCCACGTTTTGACAATATATTTAGTAATTGTACAGTTTTGAATAAATTAGTTAGTTCTGAATTAACTTCGGATCACTGTGGTCAATTAGCAAGGTTTCCGTATTATAGTGATAGCATTATACAGAAAGTGTTAGTTAGGCAATTACCTAGGCATAAGTTTAATGAATTCCGGAATAAAATTTTGATTGGAATGAATGCTATGAGTCCTGATTTAATGGAGATTGATTCGCCAAATGAAAATTTCAATAATTTATTTAATGTAGTTAACAAGGAATTTCAGAATACTTTTAGGACTAAGGAGAAAGTAGTTAAGGAATCTCGAGCTTTTAGTGAGTGGGCTACTGCAGGTATTTACAAAAGCAGAGCAAAGATGTACGAGTTGTACGGTATGAAGAGATACAATTCTGATTCGAACTTCACTGAGTATGTTAGGAATTATTCCAAGATATTTAAAAGAGTGTGCAATACAGCTAAGGCATTATTCGTTAGGAACAAAATTGAACAATCTTCGAATAAAATTAGGGCAACCTGGCGAGCTATTAATGAAGCAACAGGTAAGACAACACTTAGAGGTAATAGTTTTAGTTTATTTGTAGTGACAAATTTATTCATAATGACAAAGAAGTTGCACACACATTTAATAAATTCTTTGCTAGCATACCGATTACTACTACTAGAGATTTAAAATCATCAGCTATAGTCGCAGAAAACCTATTAGAATCTAGTGTAGGAAAATGTGATGTATTATTTAAGTTCGATTGTATTAATTCTACCGACATTATAAGTACTTTTCAATCTCTAGAGTCTAAGAAGGTGATCTCTGGGGCATTTCTGTTAAGGTTTTAAAAAGTATAATTGATGTAGTAGCTCCTATTTAAGCAACTTATTTAATAAGTGTATTGAATCAGGTGTTTTTCCCGATCTTATGAAACACAGTAGGATAATACCTCTTTTCAAATCCGGCAGTAAGACTGATCCTAGTAATTATAGGCCAATATCGATACTACCTGCCTTTAGTAAGATTTTTGAAAAGATCATACTCAAGCAATTACTTATACATTTTAATCTAAACAGCCTCCTTCATAGTGAGCAATATGGATTTACCAAGGGTCACTCGACAACAGATGCAGGAGTAGCGTTACTTAAACACATATTCAGTGCATGGGAGAATGCCCAAAATGCTATTGGTGTGTTTTGCGACCTTTCGAAAGCATTCGATTGTGTCTGCCATGAAACGCTCTTATGCAAACTTAGACATTACGGCGTACAGACTAAAGCATTGGAAGTCATTAAGTCATACTTAAGTGACAGAATCCAATGTGTTGAAATAAATGGCTCAAAATCCAGTGGCTTACCTGTTGATTTGGGAGTGCCGCAAGGCAGCATCCTAGGGCCTTTCCTGTTTCTTGTTTACATAAACGATTTACCTTTTTACTTGAAAAACATTTGTGACGTTGTACTGTTTGCTGACGATACTTCTTTGATATTCAAAGTAGATAGAAATAAGGAACATTTTAACGAAATAAACAGTGCGCTCATTCAAGTAACTAAATGGTTTAATGTAAACAATCTGGTACTGAACGCCACAAAAACAAAATGTATTAAGTTTGCTCTGCCTAATGTCAGAAACCTTGGTCCTAGTATAGCTCTAAATGACGATGTTCTCGAAACATCTGAATCTACATTATTTCTAGGAATAACACTTGATTCGAAATTACAGTGGGGTGCGCACGTTACATATCTCTCAGGGAAACTTAGCTCAGCTGCTTATGCCATTAAGAAGGTTCGTAGGTTGACTGATGTCGATACGGCTAGATTGGTTTATTTTAGCTATTTTCATAGTGTTATGTCATATGGCATATTATTATGGGGTAGGGCCGCTGACATCGAAAATATTTTTATATTACAAAAACGAGCAGTTAGGGCCATTTACCAGTTAAAGACAAGAGTCTCACTTAAAGAAAAATTTAAAACTATTGGTATTCTTACTGTAGCATCACAATATATTTATGCCAGTGTTATGCATGTACGACTACATATAAATTCTTACAAAATGAATAGTGACATACACAATATTAATACTAGGAACAGGCACAAATTATGTGTACCATATTTCCATTTACACAAAACGCATAGCTCTTTTATTGGTCTTAGTATAAGAATCTATAATAAAATACCAAGTAATATTTTGGACTTGCCTTTAAGGTCGTTTCAGACAATTGTTAAAAATAATCTTTTACTAACGGCATATTATAGTTTAAATGAGTATTTTGACGACAAGTACGCTTGGAAATAAATATTCTTTTATTAGGTCAATTTATTTTTATTATTAGGTCAATAGGCAGTTTTATAGTGTAGTTAATTACCGTATTCTCTTTTTATGCTACATTTGCATTCTTGTTCTACTCTTTTTATTATAATTTATTGGATTTGTAAGGTGAGGGTAACTCGTGGTCATGAACTGCTAACTAATAGATTGTAAATTGCTGCATTACTTTTCGGAACATACTGTTCCACCATAGATCAGAACAGTCATGTTCGCGAGTTGCTTACATCAAAAGACGTAAGTGGATGCTCCTGTTTCACCATATTCACTTTGGGAGGCTTAATAAATGAACATAATTTATTGCTTGAGTATGATATCAATAACTGTTAACTTTTGCAATAGTAGATAACTCACAATGTGAAACAGTTGCAGCTCCTTACAAATATAACATGTAAAACCATTATACTGGCAGTTAAAAAGAGTGGCCACGAGTTTTATTGCCCGTTCTTTCTCGTGGTTCTACCTATTGCATTGCGAACGTGGCAGTAAATGTTAATGTAGAATCATCTAGTAATTAACTTTAACTTTTGACGTTCATAAGCGTCACTTTGTGGCCTAAATGAATAAATGATTTTGAGTTTGAGTTTGAGTTTACCTAGACACTAAATTGCCCCACAAATTTATCCCACAACCTCCGGCTAAACAATCAAAGTTACTAACCACCAATAATGTAGTCAAGCGCTACTTGTATCCATAAATTAGCATGAAGTAAATTATACGCGCTCTGTTTAAGCAGAACTACCCTATAAGAATCCAACATCAACGTCCCGGTACAAAAAGGAAATTGAATACACAATCTCAGGAATCGACCGCCTCCCCCGGATTACGGCTAGGGCTGTCAGCGGATAGCTTTTACTACTTATAACCCGGTTATACCCGGGTTTTCTACTTACACACAGGGTCTACCCGGGTTTGTTATTTATAAACCGGGTTTTGCGGCGGCGTATTATAGTTTACTGTGACAAAGCGCTTCTGTGAGTTATGTTTGAAATGTTTTACCCTAAAACGTATCGAGTGATTTTATATCATAAAGTTTCTAACAGGGTTGTGATATCATGTTTTAACAATGTCAAAATAAAGTATTTTGCACAACAAAATAATATTGTACTGTCCGTTAAAAAGTGATTATAAAACGTCTATTTTTGTACAATCAGTCGCCTTATCGCTAAGTGCGATCTATCACTTCCTGGCAAAAATGACACTAGCAATTATGTCGGGTGACGGTGCAGTATATAAATTGAATGGGCGATAAGATAATATCAATTAAAATACATAATAAAATTATATGCATTTATCGTCCATATAAAGACAGATTGAGGTACAAAGTAGGTAATACCACCCCATTTCATTTCGTTGATCGTTGAAATCGAATGAGGAAATTAAACGAAGCAAAGTATAATTGTGGAGGGACGGAAAATTTTACATCATACTAACCCGTCTTGTCAGTATGGTAAATTCTTCATATTGACTCACCACTATATACATAAATATACGATTATTTGATGTAGTAGGTGAGAAGAGACCAGAATAATCACAATTGCGTTGCCGCCCTTTGGCATAGGAGACGGAGCAGGATAAGTGGATTGGGCCTCCGGAACTCTCACTCATCGGACGAAACGCAACAGTGTAGGTACTGTTACTTTTCGTCCATATTCGGTGAGAGGGTAGTACCTCTTCTGTCAAGCCAGCTCATTAATTCTAAAATCAGCAACCTACCTACCCATAAACGTAAGGTAAACCTCGTTTACATGTAAAAATAATTTTCTTCTTTCACCCAAACAGCGTTGAACTTGGTGACAGCGGGATTGATGGTCAACCTTAATTCTAAATATACCATACTAGGCTTTAGCCGCAGCTTCACCTGCGTAAGAGTAGGTTATAGCGGAAAAAGGCAGCTTACGTCACTCTCTTCTTACTATCGCAAACAAACAAAAATCATAGCATAATATCGCTCCGTTGCAAGGTGAAAAATTACAAACAAACAAATTCACATTTATAATAAGTATATATTTGTTGACGAGCCTGACCCGCGTCGCGGTTCTCGACATACGACGAGAATTTATACCCAAGACTGTTTGCGCAACAATGTGTTAATCTTCCCTCCAGGCTATCGCTGCTATAATTGAAAAAAACCTGCCAATTTATGTATATACTATACCACTTACGTTAAATATTTTCTGAGCTGCCAAGCGATTTAAGAGGTGTTAAGTTTGTATCGTAGACAGCTTTCTCTTGAGAACCAATAATCTGTGAGCCAACGTCCATGATCAAATTACGAGCTTCGGGGATGCTGCGAAGAGGATTTAATTAAATATCCATTATTTATGGAGGTTTTCTTGCTGTAGTCTGCGCCAGATTGGCGAGACGACAGTATATTTAATAACTTTATAATTATGAATTAAATTTTTTGAATATTTAGAATATAACATTTTGGAATTTTCGTGTTGCTACTAAGGGTGGTAAGGTAAGGTTCATAAAAAAGTTACATTGATAGGTATCTGTCAGTCAACGATGTTTCCATAGTGTTGGAGCCGACAAATTTACTGGGAACGGAGCTTTGATGGACATTCATACCAAAGGCACTTTAAATGTATTACTGTTTAGCGCTGGTCTAGTGTGTAGAATTCTGTTACATGGCTCAACAGCTATAAGTTTAAGCTCTTGTAAGAAAGTAGGTATTATAGTATCATTCATATACCATTCGTCTGGTGATAAACATTGCGTGTGGTGATAAACAGTTATCTAGATAACTGCATATCACCAGACAATTTCCTAATAGATATGCCCGTTTTTTTTAAATGAATTTGTTTTAAAATTTGATGTTAATTCCCCTTATAAAATAAAACTAAGAGAAATTTCATTTGTCTTGTTACTTACTATAAATTTAAATATTATTCAAACATTCAAATTGTATAAACGAACTTGAATTTATGTGTTTAAACTATATTTTATTTGAACTAGAGTAACATTTTAGTTAGAAGATGTTATCAAGATAAATACAAAAAATGTGATATTTTCTCATCTTATATTAATATATAAAGCTGAAGAGTTTGTTTGTTTGTTTGGTTGAACGCGCTAATCTTAGGAACTACTGGTCTGATTAAAAAAACTATTTCAGTGTTAGATAGCCAATTTATCGAGGCAGGCTATAATATTATAACATCACGCTATGAGCGAAGGGAGCGGAGCAGTAGCCTTAAGTAACGCGGGTGTAACCGCGGGCTCATCTAGTTGCAAGATACATCAAGACTAGTATTAAAGCAACCGCGGTTTCCATTTGCTTATCTTTTAAGCTTCAACACCTTGGCTCCAAGATAAAGATTAAAGTAAAAAATAAATGATTTTTCAACATTTCTCAAAAGAAAAGCTCCTCTGAAAAAAATTGCTAAACACGTCTTGGGAAAACAGGAAATAAATGGAAACCGTTCTTTCAGGTAAAACGCCTCAATCGGGCTTCTGATAACGGTTCGGATTCAGGAATCTACGTCGCTGGATATGAATCGCATATTGATATTTATTTCTGTTTTATCATCAATAGTTGCACTATTACAAATGTTGATAGTGCGAAAAGGCAAATTTTAAAAGTTTATTTTATCGCGGTTAGTGGAGATATTGCAATATAATGCATTTTTATAAAAGCTTTTAAATAAATCCTAAACTTTCAATCCCTATTTTGGTGCAATATTAAAAAGAATTCTTCCGTAGTGGATACCTACGGCATAAATGGAGCTAGAGTTGAAGTTAGAGCTGGGTTCAGTAGTTTGGGCTCTGCGATGATGTCTCAATCAGCACCAATGAGTTTAAGTAACAATCATGATGATGATTATAAAAAGATGTTTCACCTGTCTTCTTTATAAGTAACTAGCTGACCCAGCGAACTCCGTATCGCCTTTTTAAGAGTTTTTATTTTATTCCCTTTCTGCCAAGCCCGTTTTCCAAAGTTACCATTGATTTAGCGCTTACTCTCTTATCATTTCAGAGTCTATAAATGATGGACAAACAAACATAGATTTTTATATAGTAATGAATTCCCCATTCCTTAAAATATCGGGGACGATAACCAGATCGACTTTAAAATAAAATCCCGTCCGCCATCTTTGATTTCCTATCCACCACCTTTGATCACGAAATAGATGTATTTGGATTTACCATCCCTTAAATCATCAGAGACAATACCCATATTGATTTTTTAAATTGTTCCCATCTGCCATCTTTGATTTCACATCCGCCATCTTGAATCACGAAATAAATGTTGTATTTGGATTCCCCATCCCTTTAAACATCAGAGACGATACCCATATTGATTTAAAAAAAAAATCCCATCCGCCATCTTTGATTACGAAATAGATGGTGTTTTTGAATTCCCCATTCCTTAAAATATCGGAGACGATACCCATATCGACTATAAAAAAATCCCGTCCGCCATCTTTGATCACGAAATAGATGTTGGATTTGGATTCTACATCCCTTCTAAATCATCAGGGACGATACCCATATTGATTTGTTTAACTTTTCCCATCCGCCATCTTTGATTTCCCATCCACCATCTTGAATCACGAAACAGATGTTGTCTTTGGATTCCTCATCCCTTTAAACATCGCAGACGATACCAATATTGTTATTTTTTAAATTTTCCCATCCGCCATCTTTGATCACGAAATAGATGTTGTATTTCGATTCTCCACCCCTTAAAATATCGAAGGCGATACCCATTGATTTTTTAAAATTTTCTCATCCGCCATCTTGGATTACTAAATAAATTTCATATTATTAATCAGCGTCCCTAAAATCTCGAAAACGATACCCATATAGATTGTATCCTATTCGTTTAGCCTTTTTTTGCGTTTGACCCAACCCTCCCCCTTCTCGTTTGACCATTTTATTATTTTTGGCTGGCCCCTAAAATTTGTGGCGTAATTTTATATAGCCTATAGCCTTTCGGAATAATTAGGCTATCATAGGTTATAACAATTTTTTTAAATCCGACTGCTAGTTCCTAAGATTAGCTGACATTATCTTTTAGCCTTTTGCCCGGCCCAAAGGGTCGAAGGGTTATGTTATATAGCCTATAGCCTTTTGGAATAACAGGGCTATCGTATACAAAAAGAATTTTTCAGATCCGACCGGTACTTCCTGAGATTAGCGCTTTCAAACAAACAAACAAACTCTTCCGCTTTATTATATTAGTATAGATGAAGGTAACTTAAATAAGGGTGAAAATATTACCCGCATCCAGAGTCAGTTAGGTAAAACCAGACGCTTTAGTAGGTTGCTAAGCATCTTATCCAGTATTTATACAATGCAATTCCAGAACTCATCCCAGCCGTAACGCGATCGTATCAGAAGCATTGACTATCGATACGAACAGATTTACTTGATACACACTTGACCTATTTTACTTTCAGATGTATATCGCGAATGATAGAACCTTTGTACAAAGGATCGTTTCGAGCACGCATTCACCGTTTATGATCATACTTGGTTACTTTTTGCGTATAAGGAACATAAAATGCAGATATTTTTGCAATATTTCTGGTATAAGTTTTTTAGGAGTTCGTGTTTTGGTGAAAGTGTTATATAATTTAGCTGTAAGTTGAAAAAAGGGTAACATACTTCCTCATTTTTCGAGACTATTGTATAAATTATATTATATTTTTATGTCCCAAGATGGATTTGCATGATATGTTAAGTTTTATTGAATTTCTACGATGATATAATTCGGTCGTAGAAGGGCTATACTAACTCGCTAAAACGGTGTATATTATGGGAATAATAAACGACTGGACCGCTCTTGATGAAATTTTTTGTGTGTGTTCAAGGGAACCTGAGAATGATTTAGATTCACAATTTAGTCCACCGGAAAATGTTTTTTTACTTAATTTTTAATTTGTAAGTAGTTGTGGATTTCGGAATGTTTCACATTGGAACCGACGGACAGCGCTGCTATCGCAGTGTCAAATCTTATATTAATAATTTCGTCAAAGAGTACATTGTAACCTTACCTGAATAATAAAACATTAAAAAATAAAGATTTCGAGTCGACAACATATATCCGCAAAATTCGGATTGTCGAGTATTTTGTTAAATTCTAATGGTTCTGACAGACAAATCACAGTCACCATATTGGCCACTCTCGCGAAGCGTCACAGATACTGGATAACATTTTGAGTACTACTAAGTCTTAGTACTAAGTAGTTTGTATGTATAAATACTTTTTACAGTTATATAGTATCCGCCCAATAAAGGAGATTTGTGTTACCCCGAACATCGATGATATACTATAACTAGAGAACCCCAAATTAACGTGAGCGACGCTGCGGGCAAAAGCTAGTTTTGTTATAAGTATATAGTCCGTTATACAATATATTAGTTATTCAAAATCTAAATAATGAGTTTACGTAACTTTTCACCTAAAAGCGTCACTACCTAACAACAACGGTCCAGTCGAAACTGTTATAATACCCGTTATTCTTAAGTACGTACCTAATTTCTATGAACGTACATTTTAGTATTAGTTATTAGGTTGGTACATTGTTTGAAGGGTGTCTAGAATTACTAGCTGAGCTAATAACGTGTAATATAGTATACTGTTATTGATTTTATTATAGAAGTAAATTAGGGCGTTGGATAAGGCTCTTTAAGCGATTCCAGTAATATTTTAGTAAACACTTATGATTTTGAAAAATGTTGAGAACTATACATGTAATACGGTGTTGTGGGTTGGAACCCTATATGACACAAAACTTAGTGTGATAGACAGATTGTTATTTGCAGTACATGTTGCTTGCCGTTGGGAGTTCTTTCTGTGATGCAAGATTTATTAGGTACTAGCGCAGACACTGTAATTAAGGAAATAATCATTAAGTGTTTTATTTTTACAATTTTAAATTCAATAAAGAATTTTACCACAGAGCTTAAAAAATATTATCTTCTTGAGTTGGGGAGTTTAAGTGGCAAATACTCGTAAAAAATAATATATTTTGTCAAATATAGTTCGAATCGAATTTTCAAACGAGGCAAAGACGACGACGATGAACCAATATCATAGTCTATTGCGTTTAAAATATAATTATTCAGTAACATTAGTTTTAAATTGTCTCTCAGGATAGTAATGAACCATTCATTCCACTACCTTCACGTCACCCTGGCAAAAGATCTAAAAGTTATTTCAGGTTTATTTCAATAATAGTTACGCAGTTGAGATTTCACAAACAATTCTACTTTTAAAATTGCTAAAGTTTGAAAGTATTCACATTTCTTTGTGCCAAAATATCAGATACTCGAAACAAAGCTAATATCACAAAAGACAATTTAAAACCATATTGCGTATGTAGCCATCCATCCACCGTAAACTATTAGTTTGTATAGACCGGCCATACGCTGTCAAAGTCACAGTGACAATCAAGCCATCTACGGCGTACCCCCATAGAGGCAGTACAAAGCTCTATACACGTAGTTCTACATTGTGCTAGTAAATTGGTTTGGTACAGCGACAATTTGATGGCAATTTGCTGTTATTACGATGTTGTCTTGTATCCTCGTAAATTTTGGGGTAAGGGACGGTGGATAGTGTGAGTATTAGCGACGAAAGAAGGGTTAATAGCAGCTAGGAAGAGATTACGGAGTAATTAAGGGTAAGATTTGAATCTGTGGAGTTACTTATAAATAAGGTGGGAAGATGACTTGGCGGTAGAGGTTAGCAAGTGAGAAAATTGTTTTCTGTTGGACTATTAAGTGGTGTATTTTAACCATATTATGTCCATGTTATTTTTTTTACGGACAAATTAAAATTAGTCTGCCAATACTCATGAATAATGTTTGAATTTCCGTCTTAAGACAAGTCTGTAATGGGAATAAATCTTGTATCGTGGCGAATTTACAACCATTCAAACAACGGACACTAAATTGTGTTGATTCCCAACAACAATTTATGAATCACAGAAAGTAATTTTATATGTAGGATTGAAGTCTAACATAAAATTATATGGTCCACGATAATTTGATCATTATTAAGCACGTTTATTTTTCCAAAAAGATCTCCACTCGTGCGTCTGACTATGCCAACTATAATTCAGTTCGTTGTCTATTTTACTACCATATCTGATACAAAAAGCAATCAGCTATAGCTATAACATAGCCTTCTTCATTATATTATATCTGTAAATTCCCAATTTTATTCTCCAAACTTTCGTACGCCGAGCATTCCCTTCACAAGTCCCTTTTACTCAGTGAAACGAAAACGAGACTCTAATTTGTTTGTGACATTGTAAATGGGTAATTATTGACCCCGAAATCATTAATACTTATACTTAACTTCAAAAACAGATAACAGCGACTCGATAACAGTAATAAATAAGCGAGCTTTGTCGGTTCCGTACCAATTTATTAATTTGACTCAATAATGTCATATGAGGCTACATTTATACATGGACGTCACCAAGGGGGAGCAGGGAGGGGCAGCTGCCCCGCTAGGGCAAAAGTATAATTATATAAATTGTAGAGATTTTTGAATCTTTAGAGATTCATCATTTTTTTATTCAATCAACAGCATCACGCATCAGTTCTTTATCTGACTTAGTAAGGAATTGATTTTTCGACAGACACGTCGACATTCGAACATGTCATTATGACACATTTATGTATGTGGTAGATGACAGTTAGTCATTGCCGCTATCAGCCTTGTATATTATGTATTTCAATGCTGGACACCGATCTCGTCTCACAATGAGAAGGGTGATGACATAATCCACTGCGCCGGCTAAGCGGATTGGCAGACTTCACTTGTCTTGTAAGAACAACATAGAGTACTCTCTGATGGTTTCCTCGACAGAAAGAAACATAAAATCATTACGAGTCTTATAAATAATAAATTATACGTATATAGATTAAAGGTCCTTTTAAGCCCGGGACCCTAAATTCAATGGATTCCCTAATAAGGGGCGTATAGAAGAGGTCGGCATTCTTTAAGCTCAATTTTCCTTAAAATGCTCGAGATAAATTGACTTTTAATCTAGGATGGAAACATAATATTTTTGTTTACAACGCCACAAACATTGTAGGGATTATCACAAGTTACTTCGAAAATCTCGTCAGCCTCGCATCTATTTACTTTTTTCTAGTTGTTGTAAAACTAACATGGTTTCTTTCTGAATTAAGTAAATGTAAACTATTACAGTGTTATAGATTTAATCGGAGGAAGTATAATTTGCCAATTCATTTATTTAGTTACTTGTCACATGCGCATCGTCCTACGTTATCCCAGTTGCAAACTTGCAACCAGGGATCCGTTTGCTCGTCTAACCGGATTTGAATAAATATTAGCTTTTGCTAAGAACCACTGTATGTGATGTCGCTACCCCTTTGGGTAGCGATATCACATAGTTTAGTCTAGTATCAATTTATTCAGAGGTATTCCGACTATCAAAGTAGGTATAACGACTGTTGTCAAAGATCTTCAGTCATTTACAAATCGCTCTCGCTCCGCCATTCTCAAACCATAACCTATATGAAGTTCACCCATAACAGTGGCGATAAACCGTCGTTTTCACACGTCGTGTATACGCTAATAATGCTGCTCTATTAGATGTATAATACCTGAATTATTGCGGCCTTAACATTTAGCTGTAATGGACTTGTGATTTGCGGTGACCATTAGATAGAATTACCAAGTGTGTACAGGCTTCGCTTGTACTTAAAGAAGGTCAATACTCGTCGTTCACTAAAGAGATAATGTTGTCAGTCCGTTTTGGTGCAACTAAATGATAGGGTACCTCACCAGTACTTTTAAAGAACCAGAAAGGAATACGCAATTTTGTTACGTTGTACGCAAGAAAATCACTAGCATTATACAATAAATTTCATTGATAGTCAAATAAAGTAGGCACACTCATGTGACAAGATCGTGACCATTACTAGCCTTGTTTATAATCTATCTGGGCACAAAAGAAGAGCGAAGCAACCTTTCTCCTTTAAAAGAGAAATGCCACCCTTTTCCTTTGAGAGGGGTTAGACCATATAGTCCACCACTCTGGGCAAGCACGGGTCGGCAGACTTCATAGGTCTTTCAAGAATATTGTGGAGAACTCTGAGACACGCAGGTCTCCTAAAAAAAAATATTTTATCGTTAAGCGCACACCATTGACTTTTCAGAGTTAATAGCATATTAATTATAGCTTGCTAAACTACTTCTAAATGAATTACCTAAGTATGTATTTGTTGCGTTTTAAAATTAACAAATAATATAGTAAACAGTTTAACAAACGAAAAATAATTTAATTCACATTTAACTGTGTGTGCGACCTGGGTTTCAATTAGGGTTCTTACGTAGCAGATTTCTAGTCTGTCTTCTAGGTTTTCTCTGTCATATAAAAAGAACAATTATATTAAATATTGATATGTATGAAAGTAAATAAGACACATTCTGTCCACTGCAGCACTAATTAATCCCACGCCGCCACCGCATTAAACACATTACGAATTATTTATAGTGCAGAACAACAAATTGGGTAATATACTCGTGATAATATACAATGGGTAAAATCATATATTTTGACGGTGCGCACGCTATACCATAATAATTATGTTAGCAACTGCATATGGTCCTCAGAATGCGTTTATATGCTGAGGGACGGTATCAAAACGTTATAGACACGGTTCAAATATAATGTTTTTAATGTAAATTACGTGTGTAGGTGACATCGGTTTTAAAAGCCTACCTATTAGCTTCAGCACAGTGCTTAGTACTAGCAGGATTACTTTCAGGGACATTTTTCTGCCTATATGCTTGATCAAACTGCTTACAAATTAGCGCTTGAGTTCAAGACATAGTCCGTATCATGTAAAAATGTAAAGATAGTTCTAATTACAAATTCAAAGTAATCAAGAATTATTGTTTTAATTGTAACGTATATTATTTCAAGTTTTAATATACTGAAATCAAAGTTGTTGCATTTACAATAAAATATAAATTATATAAAGTGTATAAGTATTAATCCGCCGAGTGCCAGCCATACACGAGTGTTTGGAAAACGTCTAGCGTCGCTTGATCACACTTCTTATTAGTCGTTAGACTCTTGACAGAGTCGTCGTGGTCGTCATGTCCGGTCTGGTGGCAAGCATGATAATCCGTCTCCACTCGTCCCTCATGGCAGCCTTTCTTGTACACAGATGCAGGGGTGCATCCACTGCTGCCTTGATTTGGTCAGTCCATCTTGTGGGTGATCTACCGCGCGCTCTTTTACCTTCAACCCCACCCTGCACCACAAGACGCTCAATAGAATCGTCGCTACGCCGCGATATGTGGCCGAAGAAAGTTAGAATGCGGCCTTTGACAATGGAGGATAGACTTGAACACACAGGTGATCAAAATAGGATAGTTTATAAAATAATTAAAGTACCAGGAAGGGAATAATAACATGAAATTATGAAATAGACACTTTTAGGAAGATAGTTTTTAAAACAACTACAGGCCAAAAATAAACAAATAGCCGAAAACCAATATCGTCCGTCACAATAACAGTTCAGTTTAACATAATATATTAGTATTAAGTTTATGTTAGTGCGGGGCCGGCAGATAACGTGCTCGTTAGTATACGATATCGATTGATACCAGTCTTTGTCAAACATTTACATATTTACCCTTTAGATCGAACGGAAATTCATTTGGAAATTGTGGTGCGAAATTGGTTGTGCATTTGTTGGGATGGGTGTATTGTGGACGAAATAGTTATCTATAGGCCAATGGTTGGTAAGTAATCTGTATAACATTAATCAATAAACATAAAACTCCTACGTAACATTCTGTCTGACTGACAGAAAGCACACAGCCGAAACTATTGGAACCAAATTGGAAGCAAGATGGTGAAATTTGACGTCTATGTTCCTTGGGGAGTGTAGAGGAGCACTAAGAAAGGAGTTTTTGACATTCTCTATCCTGGTGAAGTCAAGTTTAAAATAAAAGACCTCTAGACTATGTATTAAATTATAAATTGTATAAAATACTAGCTGACCCGGCAAACGTTGTTTTGCAATTTTTTTTTTTTTGAAAAATAGATGTTGGCCTATTCTCATAGATACCGGATAAGTATAAAAAATTTCATCAAAATCGATCAAGCCGTTTCGGTGGAGTATGGGAACGAAAACTGTGACACGAGAATTTTATATATTAGATAGACTGCACGGTTGGCGTAGTGGTTTAAGCGGCCGCCTCGCTGCTTGACACTGCGTACAGTGTTGTGGGTTCGATCCCCACACGAGACAACACTTTGTGTGATTCATAAATTGTTGTTTCGAGTCTGGGTGTTAATTGTGTCCGTTAATTGTATGTTTGTTAAGTCCCCCGCGACACAGGATTTAGTCCTAGTGCGGGAGTTGTCTTTTTAAATAAATAAATAAAAATATCAGCTGAAAGTCCACCATGCTGGGTAAGTGTGGGTTGGTGAACTCCTCATCTGTTTCGAGATCTCATAGATATACTGGTTTTCTCACAACGTTTTGATTCATAGTAAGAAAGAACCCAAGACTTCCCGTTTAGCAGTCAATTGGTATCCTAGTAAGCTATCACTGCTTTTTAGCTGCAGTGTCCTTTCGTAAAAGTATTAGCATTTTGCGGTCTTCGATGGAGTGGCAGTATTACCATAGAGAAAGAATGTTGACATTCTATCAAGCTGATGAAAAGCTTCTCCCTACTGTTTAAATAAATCATTACAAACATTATTAACATTGTTTGAATATAAATAAACTAGTCGACGCCAGCGGCTTCGCACGCGCATATTTTCGATTTTCCCGTTTTGCCCGATCCCGTGGGAATATCGGGAAACCCGTCTTAGTGCACCCTTACGGTCCCCAAGGAACATACATGCTAAATTTCAGCTTCTTGCGCCGAGTAGTTTCAGCTGTAGCTTGTCTGTCAGTCAGTCAGTAACGCAAGGATTTAATATATAC
Source organism: Euclidia mi (assembly GCA_944739405.2). Lineage (NCBI taxonomy): Eukaryota > Metazoa > Arthropoda > Insecta > Lepidoptera > Erebidae > Euclidia > Euclidia mi. Next base: position 115,065,293 of record OX123181.2, on the reverse strand, counting down.
AGATTAATAACGAGACAATCATGGAGTTATATAAAAGAGCAGTATTAACATACTGTTTATCTATCAGGAAAACAGGAAAGAATACTAATTTTGTATAACGGAGGTCCGGAAGAGAGTTTCAGCGTCGATTTTCTACGAACATTATCGTTATAAGTTTCAGTTGAGAAAGACAAAGTTTTCACTTTGTGTTTTGTGTCTGCTCTATTTTGTTTTTAATATTAGCTTACTTTATCTAAGGTGGCAGAAGGTATATCAGATATTAGCAGTACTAATTGGATTCAGTGTGCAAATATCCGGATACTACAACTGTTTACTTTTGAAATCTAAATCATAAGTAGTTAATACTTCCATCTTGGTAACTAAACTAAAGTAGTAGTAGTTTTGATTTGTATATACAATTACTATAGTATCTCAAAAACGTCACAACAAAAATTATGCTCCATAGAAAGACCTAAAAAATACAAGCTGTCAACAGCTAAACCACACATAGGTTTATCAACTAACACCATAATACGAAGAAACGACACCTGCAATTCACAAAGGAATCAAACGAGACAGGTGAAAGACAATAGTTTTGTTGTGGAAAGTAAAAATAAGGAAAGATTTATTCCGTGAGATGAATAAAGTACGTCTCTTACATGTGGAGTTTCATGTAAAATAGACAAGGATTGCACACCTTCGATTGTATAATTTCGAAAATGGTGCTTGTAACGATCCTATAAGCTAGCATTGTTCGATTTCTTTAGAAATATAGAAAATTGCACAATATTATTCATAATAATAATATTTATTGTAATGTAATGAAGTAGTAATACAAGGCAATGGTGAGAGAACTGAGGTCAAACACATGGTACTTCCAAGCTTTGTGCGTATTAAACTGCTTTTAAAATTACATCACAATGAAAGACAACATTTCATTCTAAGGCCAATTCACTCACAGCTCAACAATAAAAAAGACTTAGTCCCGAAGATTATATTGATATATTACACTCTGCTATAACAAATAATTATCTTAATAACAAAAGAACTCATCCTAGAACTGAAACAATTCCACGACTTCCGGACAAGCCCGTCTGTAAAATTAATTATTTGCAACAAAATACTTTTAAGACCGAATAATTTATTAAAACATATAGTGTAACCAAGCTGTGCAGATAGATAGGTATGTCATTAAAATGCAATATTTATATTCATCAGAAACGTTAAACTAAAAGTGTATTAAAATTTATTTTTTAACACTACCTGGAAATGGATTTCAGTTTTATAAAGTAAATTTTACGTAATTTCTGCTATTGATATCTCTTTTATTAACAGATTACACTTACTACACATATTTACTATAAAACCGTAAAAAATCTGCATGTATATTAAATACTAGGTGAGCCCGCGTATACGCCCGCGTTATTTAAGGCTACTGCTCCGCTCCCGTGGCTCATAGCGTGATGTTATGAGCCTATAGCCTTCCTCGATAAATGGACTATCTGAAAGAATTTTTGAAATCGGTCCTGTAGTTCCTGAGATAAGCGCGTTCAACCAAACAAACAAACAAACTCTTCAGCTTTATATATTAGTATAAGATGTTAAAGGGAAAACCATTAAGGCCACTTGAAAGGCCACTGATCCCGAAATAATGATTTTTTCCTTTCGCTGTTATCCTTTGTTAGTTTTTTGAGCAGAAATCACTGTATAGATCTACTTCAGATTTAGAGATGATATTTTGACTGATTAATTCACTTCAGTGTTCGGTATGATAATTATAATTATGAACTATATTACTGGTGCAAATGTCATAAGAACTGACTGCATATAACCGTAGGTACACGAACATGTATGACACAGATACAGATACAGAACTTGTATGACGTACATTAAGGGACTCGAATTAAATGCATTAAGTATGTGACAAGCCTTATGAGTTAGAGACTTGACTTTCTGAAAACAGAGTTCTTACATAGGATTTTACTTCGAAAATATGAAACAAATATACTAGTAGTGCCATCCGAATACACTGTTGTTGCACCAGTAACCCAAATCAAAATCGATTGACATCAAAAATGTGGTACCAGACTTACTGTTAACATGACATAAACCAGTATCAAAATCTTTGCTTACGTCTTCTAAACAAATCTGACATTATTTCTTATTGCTCCACAAATTCAAACAATAATTTCCACCCCAGCAAAATCCTATTAAACACCTATTAAAGCCAAACACAAACTCGTCGTTCTACAACGCAATTTCAATAAATCCGTAGCTAAATTCAACCTATTACGCACCTACATGGACGAAACTTTCCCAAATCGATGTGAATTCACTAAACAGGCAATATATTCTGAAATTCGACCATTAAACTGGTAAATAGGAAACCACGGTTGCGTTCGCAAGGGCCTACGGTGGTAACGTATTTTATTTTAATGTGTTACGAGTAGAAATAATATTAGTCGGAGCGTCAACCACCTTGGGTCGCTTAGAGGCGAAATTGTAGGGATTCATCTCTGTGGGGTTTTGCATGTCTATTTGAGTAAAAGGTAGATTTTGGTTGAATATTGTATTATAATGAATAGTATAGTACTATTATAGTAGATAGAGGCAAGAAGTAACTTTAACAGAGAGACTGTTACAAAGAGGACCTCGACTTACTTGTCAAAGTTAGTAGCTTATTATTATTATTTTTTTTTAACTTACAACTATCATTACAGGAAAACCCAATTCGATAGTGCGCTATATCTTAACTTTATACAAAAAAATATATACATAAAACTTAACTAAGTAACAAAATGAAACAAAAATAGAACTATATTAAAAAAAACAAAAGTACAAATAAATGCTAAATCTTTTTAACTTATAATTACTTACAATATTAAGAACAAAAATAGGACAGTATGTATATAGTAATTTTTGTCAATTCACTCATGTGACAGCAAAATATGTCAACATTTTTGCTCATCATATTAATGACTTTAATAGACTTGGATATGGGACACTTTGCCAGTAAGTTGGTCCTGGCGTTTGGCACAACTACCAGTAGTGGACGTCGCCGCCGCCATACGTATCGATCTGGTACATAGAGACTTAGGCATCGCAGTACTCCAGGATTATATTCAATTCCACGCAACAGCCTAATTAAATATATTACTAGATGAGATTCCCTACGTACTCTCAATTCGTTATATCCTACCATATCTAGGACAAACAGTGTAGGGTACATTAGGGGGTAAAAAGGGTATACTCTATAATACTTATGGTATAAATGTCTTGTGAACTTGTTCTGGACACGCTCCAACAAGACACCATACTTCTGTTCATGGGGCGCCCACACGCCAGCACTATGTTCAAGATGAGTCCTGACTAGCGCGTCGTACAGTGCCTTAACAGTAGACATGTTGGTGAAATGTCGTGCCTGTCGCGGAACAAATCCCAAGTTTCTAAACGCCTTCTTACAAATCTGCTGTATATGCTTGCGAAATGTGAGGTCGGGTGTAAAGTTGACACCGAGATCTCGTACCTGGGTGACTCTCTGTATTGGCGTTGTGCCTATCACATAGTCGTAGTTAAAAGGTGAACGAGCGCGAGAGAAACTCATAACTGAACATTTATTTTCTTTAAAGTACAGTTTATTAACTTCAGTCCCTTCTAACACTCTATCTACATCTTCTTGTAATCGTTTACATTCATCCAAAGTCCGAACCTCATGCAGCAACTTTAGATCGTCAGCAAATAATAGACATGATCCATTGTGGACCACCTCAGGCAGATTATTTATTATAATAATAAATTCGAGAGGTCCCAAATTGCTGCCTTGACTTACTCCGGACCTGGTGAAACAGGGCTCTGATTCACAGCCATTGTAGTCAACGTATTGCTATCGGTCCCTCATGTAACTACTAAACAGCTCTAAAAGTTGTGGTGTACATCCTACTTCAGCTAACTTCGTTAATAGTATGTCGTTATTCACACAGTCGAAAGCTTTTTTAAAATCTAAATAAGCGACATCTACCTGCGCCCATGCGTCCACCGCAGGCACCACCGTGGCCATGAAGTTAAGGAAATTGGTCGATGTACTTCGCGCCTCGCGAAAACCGTGTTGCGCGTCAGATAATAATGGCCGTACTTGCGTAACTAAACTGAGCTGGGTAGCCGATTCGAATACTTTTGCGGGCGTTGACAATACTGCTACTGGCCTGTAGTCCTTAACATCATGACCCAGCTTACCTTTAGGGTGATTGTACACGGTGCTTGTAGCTGGAGCAAGTAAAGGTGCGGGTTATACGCGTGACTAATATGCGCAAGCTACTTGATCAAGTTACTCGATTGTACTTGTACATGGTGCAAATAACTGGAGCAAGTAAAGACGCGGGCTACTTGCGCAAGCTGTGTGTACAAGTTATTTGTTCGTGATCAAGAGCCTAGGTACATGTGCATGCTATTCGCGAGGTAGCTTTATGACTTGAATTGCGTCAAAATATCTCGACGAACGAAAATTCTTTTATAATCATACGTTAAAAATGTAATTTTAACAAGTAACATGCGCGAGTGACCCGCGCGCGCCGCAGAGCACGCGAATTACTTGCGCGGTTGGCTCGCATTGGTACATGCTCGAGTCGCTGGACCCGCACATCTTTTTAAACGATATTTTTACGGTGCATATAACCCGCTCAAGTGCCTCAACATGCTCAAGCTACATGCGCCGTGTAGAAGCACCTTTAGGAACAGGGATCTTAGAACTCTTGTTAACTTCCATTGAGTAGGGTATATATCTGATTTTATGCAGATGTTAAATATATGTTAAAGGGGTTCCACGAGCACTCTACTACAATCCTTAAATAAATACGGTGGTATACCATCGGGACCGACTGAACGTTTCGGCTTTGAAATTTAATAACCACTTGCTAAACAGTGAAGGGAATCAGTTTTTTGGAAGACCAATTTAACGATCTCCTATAATAGTTGTAATAATTAAACTATACGTAGTAGTAAAAAGAACGTATTCAACCCTTTAATGACCAGCTTTGTTGGTGAAATATTAATATATATAACCATGCTAATGCTGTGCACTTCACTACCTACTTAATTGCTAAGTTAAATCTCAGGTGGATGAACATGACAAAGCTTTAAATATGTAGTTTAGCACCTTTATAAGTAGCTATCTGTATATTTGTTTCCATAATAACATTTTTTTTAAAGACAACTCCCGCACTAGGACTAAATCCTGTGTCGCGGGGCCTTTACAAACATACAACTAACGGACACAAGGAACACCCAGACTCGAAACAACAATTTATGAATCACACAAAATGTTGTCTCGTGTGGATCCCCACACACTGGCGCAATGTAAAGCGGCGAGGCGCTACGCCAACCGTGCCGGCAATTTTGATAAGTCTTCGCAAGAAAGTCGATTTAATCTGTGAGAAGTACAAATATACAGCCACCTTGACAGATTATACTTCTTACAAGAGCTTAAGCATTTCTCGATGCCTAATTTAAACTGAGATAAATATGGCAATGATTTTATTATATTGCTGTATTCCCCTGACTCTTTCCTAATTACACTCAATAGAATTTGTCTCATTAATTCGTATGATGAACAAAATTCTATACAAATATACAAATTACCCGAGACTTCTTAACTAGGTCAACCCACATTTCGAATCTGATTAACTGTTTTTGTACACAGCGGAAAGTTTTTCTCAATAATTTGAATATTGTAACGACATTTGAAGGATATAATTTGTTTGTTTACGTATTACATAAGCTTATGAGGGACATTTAAAAGTGGGTATTTTGTTTGACAAAATTCTTAACATAAAAATATTTAATACCTACAACACTTCGCCCGCGTGATTTTTTTTATTGTCATCATCAGCCTTTATCAGTCCACTGCTGGACTAGGCCTCTCCTTTGAAAGGAGGAATTGGCCTACTATACTACGCTGGCCAAACGGGCTGGTATAGGGTTTGTATCAAGTTTTCCTTCCCTTGCAGTTTTCTTCTCTGCATAATATGATCCCTCTGTCGGCTCTTACGACACCCATGGGATGATATGGGGTGGTGACATTTCGTATTCTTAATCCGTCACCACACGGACTTTTTTATTGTAATAGGCGGCAAACGAGCAGACGGATCGCCTGATGGTAAGCAATTACCGCCACCCATGGACAAAAGCAACACGTCGGGCCTAAAACAAAAACGTGTGTTGGAGGATCGGGTATCGTCGAAGCATTCCTCGCTACCTCCCAACGGCTATTGGCCCGCCCGATGGTCAGGCGGGCCCCGAACAAAACCCCCTTGGCGGCGCATGAAAGTGTTGGGCTCCGACGCCAAAACACCCAGCGGCCGCAGAGGATAGGGAGGACGGCAACATAACACCGCATCTCCTCTTCCTCTGCGGCCCCACTGCGACGCAAAAATGTTGCGCCCCCATTTGGTTCGGGAGATAGGGTGCGCGGCAACGCAACATCGACACGCCTCTCCTCCCGCGACCGCGCCGAAGAAGAACTTTCCCTCGCACCCGCACCATTGGACGCATCTTGCGCAGGCCTCCGTCAAGCACCGTGGGTGACTTAACCACGGTTACTGAGCCCCTGCACCACGACAAGGTGGAGATCCCACGGGGGGGGAGAGGTCACCACTTCGATAGGTGACCGCTTTTGGACAGATATATCAGAGTGGTAAGGTGCAGCACAGGGCACGTAAAACCATTGGATCCGGTTTTTTTCTCTGAGGATAGAAATCGTTTGGCCATATCATTGCTTTCAGGCGGTCTCAAAACTCCGAAACTAGAGATCGCACTCATACGAAAAAAATAATGATGTGGTTTGGATGAAAGCCAATTGAAATATTTATTTGTAAGAAAGATAACAAACCTCACACTGTAATCAACGCTATATTGTAGAGATTTTCATTTTTTCAGGTAAATTAGTCAGCGTAATTTCAATCAACAGGCAACCCGCCTTGCCATTTAAAAGCGTAAAGACTTTCAAACGAGGCAACAATTAAGGCTTTTACACACAATTACTCTTAGTCAACGTCTCAAATTTGTTAGTGATGAAAACACCAAGCCTCTATATTTGTTCACGTGACAGTCCAAATCCTAAATTCGAAGCAAAAACGCGCAAATGTCTCGGTACGAAGCGCAATATTGATGCTAAAAAAGTTTTTGTAATAGCCCATGGTGCCAGTGCAGGCGGCGGTTTTAGAATAATGTTTTTAAATGTAATGGATATTTTGGTGTAATAATTTTAGTCATTGATAAGCAAGGGGATTTGTATGTTAATAGTATTATATATCCAGTGGACCCCGGGCTCCAAAGTAAGGCGAATTAAGATCGCTACCAGAATAGTTTTAGGTTGATTAGTTTAACCCGACGAAGTATAACACATCCTTGGGTTTATTCAGTGCTGGAAATTGCATATTCGGTATAACGCTTCATTCTTATTCTTACTAGCGCATTATTCTTGCCTAAGACCCATATCGGTTCACTTTTAAAGTTCTAGAAATTATTGTTTATGTACAATTAATTTTATGACAGGGTAAATCGGTCATTTGCAAAAAAATAATTATTCAAGGTGGTAATATAATGTTATATATCAGAACGATTCATATAGACAAAAATAAACCTATAATAAAGAGGAATATTTTTCTGAACATATTTCAATTATATTCAATGTTCAAATACATATTTATCTCTTTTGCTTTTTCTTTATCATTTGCGCATTTCCCATGAATTACATTAGACTTTTCTTACACCCCAAGTGTAACAGCCAAACCAAAATGCTTATTTATAAGTAAGTGCTAACAGAATTCTCCTAGCAGCTGTATATGACCGGCAACTTGATAAATACATTTGACAAACTTCCCGTAGTCTTCTAACTCCAAGATGTTCGGACGAGAGAATTTCTAGTAGCATCTTGCAATCATCGTAACTACTCGTAGGTTATGTAGTTTATGTAGTCAACACTGAAGTGTGGTCTGGCAAGCTACGTATCATTCGTATGTTGTGGTCTGTAAAGAAGTGGTTAATATTTTCACTATACATATTTTGCCTGCAGTTTGTTTTAAAGCTTTTATTTAATTCACATATTAGCTCCTATGTACGTTCGTTTATTTTTTCCAGACTCACTCTTATGGTATTTCGAATTATTGGTATCCTCGAAGGAGTAGACAGAGGTCAGTGATGGCATACAACCCACATACACAAAGAAACACTCGGAACAACAATTAGTAATAATTTAATAATTGTAGTACCGGGCGCCCGCTGGGGAAACGCGCGCGCCCAATGTGAGGTCAATCATAATTCAGCAGGGTTGGAATCAAAACCTCACTGTACTAATAATTAATTGATGAGTATCAACATTTATACTGATTCAACCACTCATAGTATCTAGCTGCTAAACCTACACCGAATACCGCTGTTGTTGCTGCCCAACCCCAACTTGACGTGTTAATGCGTGTTGATGAATACGCCGCCGGCGACACCGCCGGATTATTACGCATTCGCCCGTCCGACAGGCCCCGACGACAGACACGACCATGTTTTTGTACGTATGAGGCCTTTTTAGTCAAAAAAATAAATTTAAGGCATGAGTTATGATGTCCGTTTTTTATTAGGTAAATTAGAGATTTGATATGTTTGATATTGTAGTTGAAATAGACTGCGAATGCCTAGTACTAGTAGAAATGCCAATAGACTGCCATGAAGTTAGTATCTGGGTTTTAACTGAAGGGGTTTCTTATTATGAGTAGGGGAGCGGGGGGCACGTTGTTACAGGGGTAGGAAGTTACACGCGTTTTTTACCAGGATTTTAAACTCTTTGATGGACATAATTGGACTTATTCGTTTTCTTATAACATCGTGCATTAGATAAAAAGAATCAGTGACCCACCAAGCGCTGAGCTGCTAGGTTGTGTGCGTGAGTCCCGATTTCAACCAATAAGTAAAAAAATCCTTTACGAAATTTTTGATTCCTGATGACTATATTTTTTATTTTGTCAAAATTTTTAACCTTGAACGTTCATAATATATCTACCTTTAATTTACAATATTGTTTTATTCTACTATCGATATCCATTAATAATGACTTCAATTTATATTAAAAAACGTGCCATGGGGCAAGTAGTTACAATTGTTTGGGGTAAATTGTTACATGTAACAACTTACCTCGTAAACGCAAATCCGCTGTGTTAACAGACACACCTGAAAAAGACTCATTAAAAAAGAGCTAGCTAAAGATTAGTGTGTAGCGAAAGTTATAGCACCTCGATAAAAGAAGATTGGGTAAAATGTTTAGAATGCAAAATGTGGGCCCATGTCAAATGTGTAACGGGAAATGTTCGCTCATTCATTTGCATTAATTGCAATTCCGATGAAGACTGATTTAATATTTGTATGTGATATTGTTACCTACCTCTATAAAAATTACTATATATTTTTCTATAATATAAGTGCCTTAAAAATGTTAGAATCCAAAGTATTTTAGTTTGCCAAAAGTTTATTAAAATAACTAATAGTAATAAAGTGAATAATTTAATTACTACAAGTTGTTATTTGCAGACTAAGTCTGTGTTTTTATATAAGATTTTAAAATGTTCTTGCCAAAGTGATTTTCTACAAAAATAACTTAAATAATTACCATAATAGATATTATAATTATTCATAAATGTTAGAATACTGTATAAAGTGATCTCTATTGTTTATATCGTTTTGAAATACTAATAAAAAATATGTATCACTGATGATTTTGTTTATTTATCTACCGTAACATCGTGCCCCAATGCTGTAACAACTAGCCCCAATTCCGGGGTAAGATGTTACAATCTACTTGTTTAGTTAAATTCTCCATTGTGAAAAAATTACATAAATTTTAATAATTTTTCAGTCATATTTTAATAGCTAAATAGACATACTAACATTACAAGTAATCAAATGTATAATTTATTTGATAGATTTTGTCATATTAACAACTATCTAAAAATTGTAACAACGTGCCCCCCGCTCCCCTAGGTGATCAAAAATAATCAATAATACGAAATGATTATAATTATTTTGCTGCTACCAGTTGACAATTATAAAATATACTTCACAACTACGACCTTACAGTATGAATGCTGAGAAACGCCTGTTACGTCACGCTTACACAACGGTGCGTCCTGTATATAATTTGTAACGTGAGCAGCAGCCACAAATCCTTAAATTAAATAGTTAATTAATGCTTGCCTTCCTAAGCACGCTAAACCGTCAGTCATTACCCTGACACTGCTCTAAGCCATGTAACATCGCTATGCCTATAGTTTGCAGAGGTCAGACGGTAATCAATCTGTGAAAAAGTTAAGATTCTGTCTTATTTACAAGAAAGCGGAATACGGGCTGCAAAATGAAAGTCTTTTAAGTAACCTAAGATAGATGAAAATAGGATAATGATGATGACTAATATCATAGCTGGTGCGCATCCACATTTATACCTACTGTAAGTACAAGACCCACTTCTTCTTTAATATATTTTGATAATATCGTTCATGTTGACTTCCAAGAACACTTCTCCAAAATACGCCCGTACTTCGAAGTTAAAGTATAACGAGTGATTTTTATTAAATTTATTCGTATCTGGCATGTAAATATTTTTGAGTAGATATCTGTACTGGCAATATTATTATGTTGATATACAAACGTATATTAATTATTTTGAAAAACCGTGAAAACAATTTAAAGTAATTCAAAATGTTTAAACTAATTGTTTTCAATCATCGTTTACGTCCCAACAGAGTCCCACCATGAAAATTTTAGGAATGTAACAAATCTATCAATGAAAATCAATCGAAAAAAAATTAAATTGATAAAGTTTTGGCAATTTATGCAAAGAAACGAGAAGAGGTTTATGTCACAAAGCATGGAAGACAAACACGCTTAGAAATGAGTTGCAACTAGACACACAACAACGTTCAATAAATTTGAAAATTGATTCATCTAAAAGAGGATTCCTGTTGAGTTTCTTGCTAGTTCTTCTAACATTTATTTTTTAGGTTTCAGATTAGCGTACTTATGTGCGCGTATACGGTCGTTTCAGCATACACGCTTACACGTGCGCTACATTACGCGCTTCAAAATCAAATCGTCTCACGGCTCGCACTTATACGAGCTTAGAAGCGCGTCAACGGTCGTACGAGTTGGGCATGTGCGAGCTTATACGCGGGTATAAAACGCTAGTCTGAAACCGCTCTAAGCTGTAGCCAAGCTGTAACACACTGAACATAGCGAGTGAGCTATAGTTTGCACATCAATATATGCTACGGCTATATTTTACTCGTTCTTTCTAACCACTCATACAAATTATACGAGACTAGCTGAGCCCGCGGTTACAGCCGCGTTATTAAGGGCTACAGTTCTGCACCCGTCGCTCATAACGTGATGTCATAGCCCTATAGGCTTCTTCCTCGATAAATGGACTACCCAACACAACAATCATTATTCAAATCGAATTAGTAGTTTCTGTGATTACATCACCCAAACAAACAAACAAGTCCTTCAGCTTTATAATATTAGTAAGTATGGATGACACTATATTTTACTATTTTTTTCTTCCTACACACATACAGGGCTGTGACTATATTTCATCTTAATATATAAAATCCTTGCGTTACTGACTGACTGACAGACACGCTACAGCCGAAACTATTGGGCGCAGGAAGCTGAAATTTGGCATGTTCCTTGGGGACCGTAGGCGTGCACTAAGAAGGGATTTTCCGAAATTCCCAGGGGATCGGCCAAAACTGGTAAATTTAAAAAATTGCAGGCGTAGCTGCTGGCTTCCTCTAGCAATACTATAAGATACTAAAACTATCATAACACGCAGTTCCTCTGAACAGCTATGATATAATACAGTTCGGTACGCCGTCGCCCATCTTTCACTGCTTTAACACGAGAATAATTCGGATGACATATGTAGCGTATCGCGCACTAGATGATGCGCTTATTACGTGAAATGGCAATAGAGATTGCTTGATAGCAATTGATACCAATTTTTTTTATAGCCTCACCCGTATACCTGAAGGGAGAGGCAGAGGTGAAATATTACAGGAATTTAAACTTTTGTCGTGGCAATTTGGAACTAGTGTTATATTACACCCACATTTCACCATGTTATTAATGTAATGTTTATGTAAGTTCCACGTATTAAGGGGGTGACCCTAGTGCCGCTAACGATGTACCCGGTAGATGGCAATAGGCTCGCCCCTTATAACATTGGGACCGAAACATAACTGGCGAAGTGTGGGTGTGTAATACACCTCTGCCTACCCGTTCTGGGACGAAAGTCGTAAAGTTATGAAGTTATGTACAAAACGGGACCGTTCGCTAGTATGAGTATGTATTGGAGTTCATTCTCTTGTATGCGACATTCGTTCCCGTCACGTAATACCACCGGCCAGTATCGAGGGTCGTAACTCACACGTACATATCTCATCGGCGCAAATCGCGAGCCGCGCGTAAATTGTGCCAAATGCTATGTTTTTCAATGTTTTATCGCTATCCAATATGTGTCGGTTTACGCAAATCATGTTGACTGTAATGACGATTTATTTGTGCGACTCAATTAGTATGTAAAACGAGTTATAGCTTTCGAATTTACTACGTATGCGGAATGTTTATTTCGGGTGTTTTGCCAGATTTGTATAATATTTTTGTTTTTGACAAAAATAGTCAGTAGATGTTTGACTGTTACTTTGCATTATTCCACTAGCTTTCAAGTCGGACAATTAATCGTTGTAGAATACTTTCTTTATAAGTGACACGCAGCACACAATGAGATAGCTAACATGCTTTAGTTTGTACCTTTATCTAGATATTTGAATGTGCTCACTCCCCGTGAAGACTATAAAAGATTTGCATGACAGCTCTAGTAACGACGCAAGTACGTGATCTACGAGGTATGGAAGATGATGACTTTTTATTACCTGCTCCTTTCTGTAACCTTAGGTTATTGCAGTAAATCTTTAAATCAGTAAATGCCTATCATCGCAACTAAGAAGTAAGTACTTATTGCAATTTGTGTTCTTAAAGTTTAACGTAGCAAGAAACAGGCTTAGAATTATACAATTACCAATCGCATACCATTCTACATGCCTTCTATGTAGGTAAGTTCCTTTATCCTATTAAAACCGTAACCTATGCAAATCATGGCATATATTCTTTATACAGATACTCACATCTGAAATCCTTACAATTGTTTGCGAAACGAATATTGAAGAATTCCGCAAAGTTCGGATAGCGTCTAAGTCCTGGATTAGTCGCTTGTCCAACTAGTTCAGCTGCAGAGATTACGGAATGTACTTGTGATTATAATTAGTTCCATGGAGCAGAACTAACGAAGTGTTTCTTTTAGTTTTTCTGGATCGACTTCTAGCGATACAAAAATATTTGATAAAACTGGCTGGTGAACTGATAACAACAAATTGATCTGGATTGTTTCTTTCTCAGAATCTGAAAAGTAAATCGACCAATTTAATTTATTTGATTAAAATCTGCCGATGTTACTTGAAACTATCTTATAAAATCTATACTTATACTTTGAATTGTATCCTTCAGTAAGTGTAAATTCAATTTATGAAACAATGAGTAGAAAGAACTCTTTCTACTTTTGTTGTTAGCAAATGATTTTGTAAAAACCGTAGGTTTATCCTCTTCACGCAATGATATTTTAATGCACGACGGCCGCGTTTTACTTTAAAAATACTAGTTGACCCGACAGAAGTTGTTCTGCCATATTTTACATACTACATACATAGGGTAATAGGTAGTCTTAGAGCGTAGTTTTTAAAGCAAAAAAATTTGTTCGAGTTTGAGTCTTATTCGTGTCTGTTGGTTGAATATATAAGTTGATTACAATTAGACTTTATTATATTGTGGAAAAAGTATGCTTCTCAGTTTTCTGTATAAATGAACTCGTATCTTAAAAACTTAGGCAGTTTTAGAACCGTGCACGAGTAAACGCTACTATATTATAAGATCAGTCCAAATCAGCACCTTGAAATGAAATGAATGAAATGAAATGACATTTCATTTCATTTCATTCATTTCATTTATTTACAAGAAATGTGGTTAAATAGTGGTGTTAAGGTAATATAAAAGTCTTCTCACATTCTACCATAACAATGGTGCGTAAATATTTATTTGAGTTTTTGTACTTTCATGCTAACGCTCTAACGCTAAAGGGGATAGTAACGATGACAAAACATTATTCCAGCATCTCACAGTACCTTTAAGTAGCAATTTGGACGCGACATAAATACTACACAATACATTTCACAATTAACAGAGAAAAGAGCCAGGGAAACTTAAGGCTTAACTTAAAATATAAGAGTCCAACATTTTACGTAAAAAGAAGAACGAAGAAAAAAAAACCTAAAAGTTAAGCTACGGAAATGAACCGCGGTAAAACGCTCCTCTATTAAATTATTCCATCTGGACGATTCAAAATGGTAGATCTTAATGTAACAGCACTGAAAAGGCTGAAAGGGTGAATTTCCACGCTATATTTTCGCTTCTGGTCAAGTGTACTTCTGGACAAAAACACGAACGTTTGTCCACGATTGGGATTTGTTGTAGATTACCTGTGGAGGTTTATGCAGGTCAGATCTGGATCAGGTTGCGTTTCCATTTCTGTGGTTTTGTGCCCGAGGTGTTACAATACTTCGTCGTTTTATTGTTGTTCGACGTTTTATTTGGTAAAAGTAAATATTTATTTTTTTATTAGTATTTTCACACAGTTACTCTGTATATGAATGTAGATGCGGTTTATTTTTTGGTAGTAGGCGAACAGTTCATTTAATATTATAGTTATTTTTGTACAATTACCTAGTTACGCAACCTATTTATAAACCTTTAACTAGGGACATGACAAATTTATAACACTATAAGGGACATAACGTCTCACAGGCTACTAATTTCAAAGTTAAATTTTGTCATAAAATTGTATCTGGATGTTTTACAATTGTGTTGATATTTAACTATTGGAATGTAATAAAACAAATTTAAATGAATTTAATCAGTATTTTCTTTTTATTAACAATTTATTAGCAATTTGTGGTACTTTTCAGCCTTAGTTGACATGAGATCCTTGTTCAGCATTTTAATAGACCTTATATAAATAGTATGACAAATTTAACATTTTTAACTTAAAATCGAATCAAGAAAAAACATAAAAGCTACTTCTGAAATGAAAAAATAAAAATTCTGACACCTACTCAATTTGGCAAAAATCATTGGCAATTTTTGCACAAGGGCCAAAATATTGCAGACATATGGAATTGCAACACCCGACACATGTGTACACTGTCATTCTGTGTAGTTTGGGCGGACAAATACTGCATGCTCTTCGCTTACCCTGACTAGTTTCAGGACTTTGGATATCTTCTTCAACTATATCTTCACCCAGTACTCGCTTTATCACTAGCCGTAGCTCCCTTGGTAATTGACTGCACACAACACGTCTTTGCATTTGGGGTAGCACTAGCGAACGGGCTAACGACTTTAAAAAATCTCCTCTGTCTGTAATCTTAGGCGGATGCATATTATATAATATATAGGCATTTATGCCGCTCAAGTCCACAATACGGTAGATTAACCCCAATGGCCACCTTCTCATTCGGCGACTTGTTGTTTGACAACTAGGGACATGACTAGCCTCACAGACTACGGCCGGTTTTCTAATTAGTATTACTTACCTGTTAAACAACGGACGACACATCTGCTTCCTTCTGCGATCATTTGAGCACTAAAAAAAGCTACTGAGACGCGGGGTCGCGGCAAGCGGGGGGAAGTGGTCAATTCTGAGAATTTGCAAAACACGCGACGCCTGTGAGACTACACGTCACTAGTTAAAGGTAAAGAAGTCTGCTATTTTAATTTTCCCATCCAGACAGGCAATAAACACATCTTAGTAAACAAACTATTCTAGTAAGAGAACTTTTATAATTTGCTTGACGGTTGGCGTAGTGGTTTAAGCGGCCGCCTCGCCGCTTGATACTGTGCTGAGTGTTGTGGGTTCGATTCCCACACGAACTACGGCAACACTTTGTGTAATTCACAAATTGTTGTTTCGAGTCTGGGTGTCCATTGTGTCCGTTAGTTGTATGTTTGTAAAATCCCCCGCGACACAGGATTTAGTCCTAATGCGGGTGATGTCTTTAAAAAAAAAAATTGAGTACGTTTCTGTCCGATGCCCTGGGCATTTCAGGAAATCCCTTTTTAGTGCACTCTAACGATCTACAAGACGTATATAATACCTGCCTAATTTCAGCTTTTTGCGCCCAATAGTTTAGGCTGTGCGTTGTTTGTCAGTCAGAATTTTACACCTACGGATTTATACACACAGCCACTAAAATTTTCTGAAACTGAACCTATTGTAATTCTTTCTAAAACAACAGATTCCAGTGATTAGCGGTGTTCACGTAAAACCCACAAACGGAATAATTGATCGATTGTTGTGGCTCGGAGCCACAAATCAATTATTTATTTAGGCTGCGGTTGTTCCACTGTGAATTGATTCCCAGCTAAACACGCTGATTTCTGGTTTCATCGTTGAGGAGCGCGATTTCATTATGCATCGTTGCAATTAGACAAATTAATTTGCGTGTTACGTATTCAAACTTACGTATTATCTCGTCTGGTTTGACTTTGGTTTGTATAAGTACATGTACATTCATAACAGGTACCTGTTATGAATGTCTTTACTGTCTTAATATCGTGCTTTTTGGATATGACAATGTTCTATAACATATGAAGTGATTATACGGCAACGATATCCTAGTGAATAAACCCACGGACTACGGTGCAATGGGATCCAATTCATGGTCGCATCCACAGAATTTTTATGCACTGAGTTATGTACGTTTAAATTGTTGATTATCGCTTGCCTCTTGCCTCGCAACGTTACGTTATATCGTTAGTGGTGTCGGCCCTGCGGGTCATGAAAATCTTTGACAGTCGTTGTGGGACTTCAGTACCCTAGAGTACTGACACTTCTCTAAGTCATGTGATATCCCAGGTTCGAAGGCAAAAGACTTCTACATGTCCGCACAAATGTTTGGACTACGATATGCCAACAAAGCATTTGCTGTGGCCACACACGGGCTGGTGCCATTTAATCCCTGTGTCATCGACTTGAGAAGAAGAAGAACCTAATTACCACTGAAACGAGTTAAATACATGTAAATACGTACATAACGATATCCTAGATATCTAGGCTATAAGCTATATAGCTTAGATCCCGATATTCAGAAGTTTAATAAAATTAAAACAGTCTCATCTATCCCACTATATTTTGTACCATCTAAGTACAAAAACAAGCAAGGAAACTTACAATCTATTATCTACACAATAACCATAAAATACACTTTAAACTGCCAAACTAATAATGAACAAAGTACCTATTTAGTAATTATTGGATATTATACCGCTAGTTATTAAACAATGCTTACGAATAAGCCTGTCAGTTATCCATATACGTAAAGTTACTCGTAAAGATAGATTAAGTTATTCAACTATTCTGAAGGGGGGAGGAGTGGGGGGTACTGACGCATATTTGTATGGAACTATGTGAGGAGGGCCATGTAGGAAATAGCAAAGTGCGCGAAGTGTTGAGACTAGTAGATTAGTCTAAGCTAGGTGGGTATCTAATTGATAAGTACACTTACGCTTATATTCCTCGAAATAGGCTTAACATAAGAACACAGGGTTTTACTCGTTTATAAAAAACAAGTACCGCGCTAGGAATCAATTCTGTATTGTGAAAGGAGGAAGAATGTTTCAAGATCATTGAAACTACTGCATGTGGATCACACAATATTTTGTCTGGTCATCATGATCATCAGGCCTCTCCGAGAGCACGCTACGAGGATGGCTGCCCCATGTAGGGCACAAACCGAAGGCACTCAACGAAATGTCAAGCGAAGAGATGCCAACTTAAACCAGCATGTCATCCGTAGAGTGAAACATAGTCAGGTTTAATGTAAGACAAAATGCAACAGTTGTCTTGTAAAGTGGTTGGACATACAAGAATTGGAAGACCTACTGACACAGATCGGATCGATTGAATTCAAAAAGGGCTGAGTTAAATTCATTTTTTTTGTTAATGTGCCATATAAAATAAATTAAGCACTTTTTGGATTCTCTTCTAGTGAACATGTAATACATGGATCCAAGATACTTCTTCTTGCAATGTGATTGTTTCACAAAAATGTATAAAAAGTACGTTACATCGCTAGAAAACTGAGAATTTCCTGGCAAAACATCTTAAAGTTTTGCTAGGAAATTCTCTCTCTATCTCGAGATAGAACCTCAGAGCTTAAAGCATACAACAGGATTAAGGTGACCTTAGTTTTATTTAAGATGGGAAAATGTGAGAGTAAAAGATATCTTAGTTTTAGTTTAAGAAGTATCAGTCACCCACATATTTAAATCCGTCATTATATCTGCCCAATAAATCAGTATTCGGTGTGTGGTGTGAGCGGTGCTCGAGTGAACGGCCCTCAAGTTTAGAGCACCTCGAGTCAGCGCTCTAATGTGTGCGCCGTGTCACACTGGCGCCGCTCTAGTGTTTACTACCTATCATCATACGACGCGCCTGTATTCTGGACAACAAATTTACCACGAGTGTACGTTTTGAAGTATGTGTAGTAATATAATAATATTATATGGTAAATTTAAAGATAAACCGTTCCTTTATAAACGTTTTTACCATATTATGGTAAAGAACTAGATAATTTTGTGTCGAATCTCTGGCAATCATAGGATAGATAATTATGTATAGTCTATCCTATCAATGATGTTGAATGCAGGATAGCTTTATCGTTAAATTTACTACGAGTGTATGTTTTAAAGTATGTCTAGTAATGCAATATTGAAACTACATAATTTATTTGTCAAATCTCGGGCAATCATAGAATAAATATCTATAGTCTATCATATGAATGATGTTAAATGCTTAGCTCGGCATCTGATATATTAGTATTGATATCATAGGGTGAAATAAAGGTTATTTTGTAACTGCTTTTTTACCAATAATTTGCTGAAAATAGTTTTAGTGCTAATTTGTCGTTACATTTTCCTAATAAATCAGTATTCGGTGTGTGGTGTGAGCGGTGCTCGAGTGAACGGCCCTCAAGTGTAGAGCACCTCCAGTCAGCGCTCTAAAAAATAAATGCCATCGCCGAAAAATTTAAAGAATTCTGTATATTCTGACTCAGTTTACTTAATCTTTTATAAAGGTTGGTTTGAAGGGCATGTGACTTTCCATAGAATTTCCTTTTTCACGAATACTATTACATAAATCATCTGTACCGACATACAGACTGGGCACAAATATGTAGGCCGCCAAGATTTTTGTCCCAAACGGAAATTGAACCCAAGACCGTAAACTAATAGAGCGGACGAATCCTTCTTACATTCTGGGTACTCGAAACTATACTGTCTCGACCTAAAATGTTAGTTCTGATACTTTTAGGTAATATTATTTGTTATTTTATAAATTTTGTAAGTTTAAATACTTCTGGCGATGATGATTGACGGGTCAATTTGACCTTGTGAGTTTTTAATCTTGTATAGTGTCTTGATGTCATAGAGATATAAATCTCTCGCTTTGCTTAGGGATTGGGGTAAGTGCAGTACCACTACCACCAGTAAGTAAGTACCACTTTTCGCTCGGTCGCTATCTTTGATGAATGCAACACGCACTCGGTGCAGGATAAATGTGTTTAATTTCTTTTTTCTCAATAGCACTATATTTTCTGATGTTTTTGTACGTACTAAATAACATTTTGAAGAAATTCTACTGTGAAGATGACTGGTCATCCTACGGTTGTAAAAATGAAGCTGATTTAAGTAAGATTAAAAGAGTTAAAGAATATAATACAAGAGAATTATTGCAGCTACCTACACTCGTAATTATTTCTTCGTTTTTGCCAGATCCCTTGGACATTTCGGGAAATTCCTCCAGGGGTGCCCCCTGGACCCCTACCCTATACCAAATAATAGCTTCTTGCACCCAATAGTATTGACTGCGCATTGTCTGTCAGTCAGTCAGTAACTTACGGAAGATTTTTATAGATACGTAATAATACAGAAAAAAAAAAGATTTCCTTCTTCAGTTATATTTTTGACAACAAAGCGAGTAATTTATTGTCTTATCTCCGTAACAAAGTGGCGCTCGCACGAATCAATAGATTCAGGTGGATAAGCGCGTTCGTCACCCTCTGGGTTATTTATAGATTGTTTAAAAAAAGTCACACCTTGCCTTACCTCCGAGGGCACGAAAAGCCGTTGGCCCTGGCTGTCATGAAGATCTATGCCGGTCGTTACGACGAATTTTTCTCTGAAAATGTCAAAAAATGGTTTAAACTCATGAATAAAGCTACTAATCTCTTTGGACTGCGGAGGTCAGATATTGCTCTGTGAATAAGCTGATGTTCTATAAGGTTGATCTAGATAGAAAGCGGACTCTTGTCCTCTATGTTGCCGGGAAAACGTAAAGATGATGTTGATCTATACATAAAATGCCTTGAGGATTATTTATGACGATCAGATTGCTTTGCAATATTTTATATAGTGATTAATTCCACACGGAAAGTATGACTGTGAGATCCATAAATAGTTACCAATATATTTATTTTTTTATCCGACATCCTGCAAATGTTGGCTGGGTCAGACTGGATACGGAAGGCAAAAGAGCGCTCGTTTTGGTGCAAATAAAGAGTTAACCCATGTTCGGCAGTAGACTGAAAAATTTATTGATTCCTTTTTGTATTTCATTCCGATATACGAAAACTTAATTTTTCTTGTTTTAGTCCCGAAACAGATACGTAAACTTCCATTTAACATCTACATCGCCAAATCGCATCAAAATATGTCCGCAGGGGTGGACAATTGCTAAGTGGAATCCATTTGCACACTGCAATCCTAGGTATGTGCCTATGTCCTCGACGAATTGCAATATTAGGCACGAGAAGCCGGGTAACATAGATATAGCATTAGGACTTAGTGCTGAAGTAATGTAGTAGCATACAATGAGACAAAGGACTGTACATTTTCAAAAGGACGTTTAAAGAAGCTTTATTTGCTTGATAAGCTACTTAAGACGTAGATAAAACGCCTTCATCTTGTCAGTTTACCGCTGAATTCAATATTCAATTTGTCCATTTTTTTGAGATTTTGGATTCATTTTTGACATAAGAACAATTCAAAATACGTCAAACACGTATTTTGAATCTCCAAATCCATGGATAGATCGAATAATGAAACCGGCGTTAGAGACTCCACTGTTGGACATAGGCCTCCCCGAAGGTTCATAGAGATCGATCTTGAGCAGCCTGCCTTGCTTTTACGATAATATTCATAAAATAACATGGTAAGATTTAATAGGTCTGCATACTGAGAGGATGTACATGCGTAACACACATTTTTACTGCTTATATTAGCTTCTTATTAATATCCATTTATAAAGATAGACGATAAAACCGGCCAAGTGTACGTGGCTCGACATGCACTTGGGCGGTTTTTAATATAAAGAATGCATTGAGTTATACCGTAAGGAGAGTCTTTTAGGTTGCTGCTAATGTTGCTTGGGTTGCGAGAATATACGTTTCATTGGATTCATAGCAAACCATTTCTTCCAAAGTAGCCTAATGTCTATAGAAAAATATATTTTTCTTAATCGTGTACGGTTATAGCAAAGCAAAAGATCTCATTGTTATTTTTACACTACTTTATACTGAAAAATACTACACTTAAATCTGTAAACATTTCAATCAAAACTAACCCGAAATAAAACAAGCAGACCCTTTTGTCCCGAAAGTTGTTGGACTATAATCAGTGGGTCTTAGACGTGTCAACTGGAGCTTAGCGGTAACACCCGCGGTGCAGTGAGGAGATCAAGCAGAATCCTTAGAGTGTTTACTATAATATAAACTAAAATTGAATCTAGAAGTTCTTTGTAAGTTTGATTTTGGTGTAAAGAAATTTTTTGTTGGATATTTTAACTGACTTCAAAATGGAGGTTATCAATTTGACCTATATGTGATATTGTTGGCAGTTTATGAGAATATTTCTTTAATCCGGTACCCATTGAAAATAAAATTATCATATTATTATTAAAATAAAATTATTATAAAATTATTATATTATAAATAGGATTAAACTTTTATTTATTTAGGATTTTAGGGATTTTAGCCCGGGTTGTAGTGTTTTTAATTGAAGAGATGGTTGGGGATGTTGGTAATGTTATTGTTGAGAAGTTTTAATGAAATAAAGTAAATTATGGGAGTGATTTTTAGATAGAGTACACAAATACTCTAAATTCACAAGTAAAACTGAGTCAATTTTACAATAGAATTGAATTCACCTAAGTCTTTATAGGATGTTTCGATATTGAAGCTAATATGCAACTTCGATTTAAAATGCTGATGAAAATGTAACTTATAAATAAATATGACAAAATGAACTGTGAGACTTTTCAATAACATGTTTAGTAGTGCTGACTGGAAACTTAAGATCCCGCTATAAAGTATTTATTAGTATACTTTTTATTTAGTGAATGTGTATTGCAAACTTCAAACTATTTCGTGCAAGTAGATTGTGTCACTACTTGCCATGCGTAATACACGCCACAGTAAAAGTAACTTACTCAGGCAAAAGTTTCAGTGAGATCAAAGCAAGGATTTTTTTGACCTTGGTTTGCCGTGTGGTTGAAGGAATAGAATACAAGTGTCACCACCCCCTATCTTCCCGTGGGTGTCGTAAGAGGCGACTAAGGGATAACACGATGCAAATACCATCTTTGTGTAGAGACGGAAAACTCGACATTAAACCCTATACGACTGCCTCGTTAGTCTCGCAGCATAAATGTGCGCGTGGGATCGGGACGTCCCGGGTTCGATTCCTGGGTCGGGCAGTGTTATTGGGTTTTTCTGTCACGAAATTCTCAGTAGCAGCACGGAGTCTGGAAATGTGCCCGGTACGGCAATAGGCTCGCCCCTTATTACGTGGGACTAAAGTATATCTGGCGAAAAGTGGGTGTAGACATACACCTCTGCCTACCCCTTCGGGGATAAAAGGCGTGACGATATGTATGTATGTATGTAATAAAATTATGTATTCTATTATCAATGGCAAAAACTTTTGAGATTTCTCAAGTTGCACAGTGGTTAAATCAGTCACCTTACCGTTTAGAACTGCGTCGATCTTGTGTGACTTTATGTGATTCACAAGTTGTTGTTTTGAGTCTGGGTGTACTCACCCACAATTCATAAACAATTTGAAGGACTTTACACTCATTCAATCAATGTACACAACCAACGTGTAGAGCCCGTCACACTGTATAAAGCAACACAGGATTTATTCTGGGAATAAATTCGGGAGCTGTTTACATTTTTTAAAGCAAGTAATGTTATAAATCATCAATTTTCTTACATTATTTATCTTACTTATCTACAGGCAGCGATAGCCTAGTGGAGATACCAACAGACTGCCATGCAGATTGCAGTAGAATAATATGTGCCTCAAGCTTACAAGGAACCCTTTACAAATAGACATTCATACGTATGAATTATTTATGATTGAAAAATTTAATGGTGGTAGGGCCACGCTGCTTACAGCACGAATGGGCCGGCTCGACCGGGGCAGTACCACCCTCCCACAGAAGATCGACGTAAAGTAACAGTATGTTCTATGCTGTTGCGTTTCGTTCGGTGAGTGGGAGAGCCGAAGGCCTAACCATATCCGCCCCATCCTCTCTTCATTACCCATATGGGGAAGGAGGTGAGAATGAGGAGGATTAGCTGAGGGGGCGGTTACCGCAGCATACGTGGGACCAGTAGAGTATCCGTGGAGTCATTGTGTGGGTAGTGTGGGTCAACCCGCCGGCCAGGGAGACCTGTAGAAACGGTGGTGCCGCTGACCGCCCGCGGCATAGTATAGGAGCCCAACTGGGACTAACCATCTCGGGAGGCTGCCCCACCAGGCCGCGCATAATCTCGGGGTGGCTCGTCGTGCCGGTTGGTGACCGGACGGTGGGACCCGGCGACCACTTCCGGGAGGGTACGGGGGCCCTTCCGTCCGGCGGGTCGGCCACCGCTATACCTCACAGTATAATGGCAATACAATACTCTGCGCTTTGTCACGCGCTGCTGCGTTGACTGCCTCCTCTTTTCACGCCCCCTTTTCCTCTTCTATGGCAGCTCCAAGAAATGGTTCCGGTCAAACAGCGGCGTCTTCGTTGTCCACCAACTCACTTTTTGAGGTGGATTCCGCTATCATCCGCGGACTCCATTCGAACCTCAACGCCGTCCACCATCATCTCGAAACGGCCCGACCGGCCATGCTTTTCTTGACCGAGACTCAAATACGCCGTCCTGACGACACGACTTATTTGCATTATCCCGGTTATGCACTGGAGGATAACTTCCACGCAAAAGCCAGGGTATGCTTGTTCGTCAGAGCGGATATTTGCTGTCGACGTCTACGCTGCCTAGAGGACCCGTCCTTTTCTGTCCTATGGGTACACGTAAGTCTGGGCTCATTGGCCCGGATTTACGTGTGCCTTTACCGTTCCCATACCGGAGATGCCGAGACAACTCGACTGTTTGACTACTTAAGTCAGGCAGCAGATAATGCGCAGGAGCCGTTGCCGACAGCCGAGTTGGTCTTTTTGGGAGATTTCAATGCCCACCATGAGACCTGGCTGGGCTTTTCCAAAACGGACCACGCGAGACGAGCTACTCATGCATTCGCTCTCATGCAGCCCACCAGGATACCAGATATATCGGGTCAAGCACCCTCGTTGTTAGATCTTGTGCTGACGAGTAACCCGGCCCAGTACAGTGTGACGGTACAAGCCCCTTTGGGTTCCTCTGACCACTGTCTGGTTCGCACTACAGGGCCATTCGCTTCACTTCCACAACCAGTGAAGGCAAAGCGACGCTTGTGGCACTACTCGTCAGCGGATTGGAATGCCATAGAATATGATGGAATAGTCTCGCAGACTATTATGCGTCCATCCCGTGCTCTCAACGCTGCTTTAGTGGGAGGGATCTGTCGGAGAGTGCGTCTGCTGTTGCTGGGGAAATCATGTTGGGTATGGAATATTTTATTCCATCCACTGACGTCTACAGCAGCATCAAAGTACGGCCCTGGTTCGATCGCGAGTGCGCCGATGCTGTTAAACAAAACCAGTCGGCTTACCGCGCTTGGATCAGGGCTCGGTCTCGTCGCGATCCTAATGTCCATCTCATCAAAGCAGCCTATAATAGAGCCACCAAAGTCTGCAAGAGGGCATAAATAAGAGCGGATGCCCAGCGCATTGCACGGTTTGGTCAAGAACTCTTGTCGCACCCCACGGGCATGCGGGGATACTGGCGATTGGCTAAAACCATGCAATCTAATTTCTGCCAGCCTTCACTGCCGCCGCGGCAGATCCAACAGGGCATCGCAACGGTGCGCCGTTGCGATACCCTGATGGATCACTGGCCCATGGGCCGCAAGAGAAAGCTGACCTGCTTGTCAATCTCTTTGCGGCCAACTCCCGAATCGATGATCGTAGTGCGCAGCCACCTTCGATTCCCTGCTGCGGCCACTCCATGCCTGATATTAAAATCAGGCAATGCGATGTTCGCGCGACACTGCGATCTCACGATGTCCGGAAATCCAGTGGACCTGATGGAATTCCAGCGGTTGTGCTTAGAAAATGCGCAGCCGAGTTGTCTCCAATGCTTACACACCTGTATCGCCTATCACATGCCTCTGGCGTAGTGTCGCAGGCTTGGAAAGAGGCGAACCTGCAACCGATTCCCAAGAAAGGGGATCGTTCTGATCCGGGCAATTATCGACCCATTGCTATCACCCCTATCCTCTGCAAGGTGTTTGAACGATTAATTAACAACCAACTCGTTCGCTACCCAGAAGATCACTCTCTCATCATAGATCGTCAGTATGGCTTCAGACCGAAACGATCAACGGATGATCTTCTAGCGTATGTCACACACCTTTGGGGTGAGGCGATGAACAGGCATGGGGAGTCGTTGGCTATTAGTCTTGACATCTCCAAACCCTTCGATAGAGTCTGGCATCGTGCGCTTCTTTCCAAGCTTCCAGCCTACGGCTTGTCGCCTTGATTGTGCAACTGGGTTGCCAGCTTCCTGCATGAGCGCCGTATACGAGTCCTTTGTGACGGTGAGTCATCGAAGTTTCTCCAGGTGAATGCTGGTGTGCCTCAGGGGTCCGTGTTATCGCCCACGCTTTTTCTTCTGCATATCAATGATATATGCTCACTTTTGGGGGCATACATTGCTATGCAGATGACAGTACTGTACATGGGTGATATCTCGGACACCCTGCGGCTAAGCAAGCCGATACTGAGGAGTATAGGCGAACACTTGTTGCTGAGCTTGACTGGGTTCTGAATTGCATCTCGCATTGGGGTGATGAGAACCAAGGTATCTCCATTCCTTCCCCATTCCTCTCTTCTGGACACTCCACTACCGATTCAAGACAGCCTCAATATCCTAGGTATGGACATACGCAGAAATCTCAACCAGAAGAACTACATCGAGGGTGTCATCAAATCCGCATCTCGGAAACTCGGAGTCCTGAACAAGGTGAGGAGGTTTTTCACGACGGAGCAGTTGTGTCTATTATACAAAACCCAGATTCGCTCCTGCGTGGAATACTGCTCTCACCTTTGGAATGGCTCCGCTCACTACTTATTGGACGCCCTCGATAGGTTGCAGCGGCATGCTGTCCGTATCATTGGGGATCCAGAGGCCACTAAGACTCTTGAGTCACTGCAATTACGCAGAGACGTGGCCTCAATGGCTGTCTTCTACCGCATCTATCACGGTGAGTGCTCCGAAGAGCTATTTCAACTAATCCCTTCCTCTCCTTTCCTATCCCGAACGACACGTGCTGGGTTGAGGTGCCACTCTTACACGGTAGAACAGATACCGTCACGCACCAAACGGTTCGGCGCCTCTTATATCTGCCGTACCATTAAGATGTGGAACTCTTTGCCAGCCCACGTGTTTCCCTCCACTTATGATCCTGGGTCCTTTAAGCGGGGCGTGAAAAAGATTTTCTCAAGGCCGTCAAGGTGAGGGCCATCATACCATAATGCCATGCTGTCTGCTGGGATGATGGCCATCACTATGGGACTTCACTGACTGCTTAACATCAGGCAGCATGGAGTCAATTTGTTCGGCAGAAAAAAAAACATAAATAATCGAGATAAAATCTTATCGGAGATTGAATGTCTCCATTACTTTTTGAAAAAAAATAACCGAAGAAAAATTCTAAGAATGACTGTGATTTCAGCGTCGCATTTTGTTCAATTACTCGTTGGGAAATGTTGAGAAAAATGTTATTTAGGGTAACGCACCGCCAACCTTTAGGCCAAATGGATTCAAGGAATTTCTTAAAGAGTACCGGTAGACTACCAGCCTATTTTGTATCAGTAATATTTTGGATAACCTAGTTCTGAATAGACGTATTTTCTCTAGATTTATCAGAAAACTGGGTTATGAGTAGACAAAATTCGTGCTCACATATATGCGAAAACAACAAGGTCTATAGTCAGACAAAACGTTATTTTATTATCTGCGCTTTCACAACTATAGAACTAAACCAATTTTGGGGACAGAACAAAAAGAACAGAAAACACGTACGCTTTTAATCATCCCAATAATTAGTTTATCATTTATTATTTTGCAATGGAAAGTGTCATAATGTGTTGTCATTGTTTAATCGGTGACTAGCTGTTTCTCTGGATGGAACCTAGAGTAATATAATTTGTATTATTGGCTGGATTCAATACGATCACCAGAGGCACGCATCGCATATTTTATTAAAATTTAACAGTTTTTACCCAAACCCGTCGGTATTTCGGGAAATCCCTTTTTAGTACACCCAACGGTCTCCAAGGAATATACATAACAAATTTCAGTCATCTGTGCGCTCAGTTGGTAACGTAAGAATGTTATATGTACAGATTTAATTTAGAATTACACGTGTTTTTAAACTATCTTAGTAAATATTTTTCATTGCTGAAAAATCCTTGCTTTTATTTCTCTGTATACTTCTTTGGTCTTAGTTACTTCGACTTTGACGTGTATTACGAATGCCAAGTAGTGACACAGTATACTCTCACGAAATAGTTGGTAGTTTGCAATACACATTCACTTAATAAAAAGCATACTAATAAAAAGTTTATAGCGGGATCTTAAGGCGCTGTACTAAGCGACTGTTTTGGAAAATGAGGGGGTGAAGCAGGGGAGGTGAAGGGCGCTTAGCTCCGTCTACTGCGGGGCGCCCCCCTTCATTCTCGTCGTGTGCGGCCGTATTCTGGCGACATCCGTATTCCAATATTTCAAAATCGCAAGCAAAACGTTTTAGCATATTGAATTGAGATACTGATATTAAAATTAATATTACATAAATCAATCTGTTTGTACAATATAGGCATAGCGCAATTTTTGTTCTTAGTGGAGCCATGAGCAAAACTGGTTTACATTAGACGTTATAGGTATTAATTTTTTTTTGACGAAATTATTGTTGACGAAAGTAGATAAATACGTGCCGTAAGATGATAAAAATAATTAAGTCAGTTCCATATATGGAGGCCCTAATTATTTTTGTTTTGTTTTTGTATAAAATTGGTAAAGCAGTTCATAGAATACCTACATCTAATTCCATTCCTGCCAGTTTTCAAATCTGTTTTGCAATAAATTGGCTGTTACATACGGGCGGACAGACAGACAGACATGGCGAATCTATCAGGGTTCCTACAATATATAAAAAACAACCTATATAATACTATCCTACAAAATATAAAAGGCTTTTACAATTTTTGGCTACGGTACCCTAAAAACCACAATACTGCCCTACTAAGCGCAAAAGCTGTATCTCAACTAAAGCGAGTTACGAAATAATTGAAGTTTAGTAAAAGTTGGTTTATTTTATTTATTTATGGATGTTTTATTGTTATTATAGGCATAATTATTATGGTAAAGGTTTCGAAATACGTCGCCGTTTTTAGGGGTTGTGAGTGGTTGAGGGGGTCTCGGAATCCGCCCTCACCATTTTCACTTGCCGGAAATACTTGGTTTCCTCTGAAAAAAAAAATCTCCAAACATTAGTGTGTATGGCACTGCCAACTTCCACATTCTTCACACTAGTTTAATAAACTAAGGTTGACGGAGCCCTGCTTCGCAGGGTTCCTATTTTCGGATTAAGAGTCATTAAGAGAGATTAAGAGAGAACCTAACATAAATTTGACATTAGCTGTCAATATGATCATTCCAAGATGGCGGGTTTGCGTTTCGTTTCACGTTTTTCAAGGTATAAAAACTACTACTAAGAATTTTTGGAAATTGTTTAAAAATATTTAGACGCAACTCCGGCAGCCAAAATTACTTTTAGGGGATTAAAACTAACTCCCTTAAGCCCCCTACACCACCAATACCCTCAAATTCAGGCGACTTGTTTCGAAACCCAACCCAAATTATATAATTAAAATTTGAGTTACTGCTTTTTCGTTGGCTCTCCTCATTGTATGGAAACATATAAAAAAATTCTTTCGCTTAAAATATGTGTTGTTTCAAAGAAAATAAATATTAAAATATATTTATTTATCATTTACTTACAAAATACATTGTCCGTGTGGTGACGGATTAAGAATACCGAATGTCACCACCCCATATCATCCCATGGGTGTCGTAAGAGCCGACGGAGGGAGCATATTATGCAGAGAACAGCACTGTAAGAGAAGGAAAACTTGATACAAACCCTATGCTAACCCGTTTGGCCAGCGTGGTATAGTAGGCCAATTCCTCTTTTCAAAGGAGAGGCCTAGTCCAGCAGTGGACTGTTAAAGGCTGATGATGAATGAATGAATGAATGAACGAAATACAGAGTTTACAGCTCATCAAAAGTTAGCTGTCTGCTGCAACCCGGCAGGTTTTCTTTATTCTCATCGAAAGTTACAGGCAGTGTGTGAGGTGATGAGGCTTCAATACTTATTATTTGCTGTTGTTCAAGAGGCACATTTGCATTTACTTTCCTTTTAAGGCTTGGTATTGTAGAAACTTCAAGCACTGATGAAACATTTTCCTCTCCGTGATTTTGTTTTATATTTTTGTTCAATGCCATTCCTTGAGCTCGACGAGAATCAACAATTTCAGGCAACTGCCAATTCATATAAAACGCCACAAGCTTTTCTTTCATTTTCGTCTCCCAGAAAACATCACCTCTTTCTATCATTTCTATTTTTAGGGGTTTACTTTCGCCACTCCACACAGCAAATAAACATTTTTGTTTGCGTGTAACGTGGCGTTGCCCCTGAATTTGGTAATAAAAATTACAATATTTGTTTAGACTAGTCAGTTAACTTTTTTATCATGTTTTCATATTTGTATTTTATTTGCTCTTATACTATTCTCCAGGCCATTCTTATAGGCAACTATAGAAGATTAAATTTCTACAATCGTGTTTGGACCTATTAATCCATCTGGCGTGGCACCATAAAACGGATAATCCACAAGGCTCGATTGTTACATTTTCTTACTTCGCCAGTTGTTGCAAAGCCAGTGGTTCATTTTAGACTCCTTGCGCAACTGCTTTTTTTCATTGCAAATATTTTATTTGTACAAAATAATTTTTACTAAGTTGGCTTTACTGCTGTTATCTCTTCTTTTTACCACTATACCAAAATTTGAATCTGTCAACATATTCTTACGCAATTCGAACCAGTCACTGCTATCCCTCGTGTATTTTTTGCTTATAACTCTTGAACAAATCGTGTTAGGAATTATTGCAGTCAAATGTTGTTGCTAAACTGTAACTTTAACTTCACTGTAATTACAATAAATATAATTAGTTAGATACTTTATTATTTAAAAAAATACTATAACTTGTGTTATAGCAAACAGAGAAGTCACCTACTTACTTATAAATGATTGATTTTAGAAATTAAAAAGATATTAGATGTACTGAAACTTACCTAATAGTTAATGAATAATCAAAGTTTTACCCGATGTACCTAAATAGGTTTATGTTCACAACACAATAGTACAACATTCGTTACCGCTTATGTGCGGACTGCGGAGCGCCATATTAGCACTGTTTATTGTTCGCCGTGGCGGCATCTTAGCGCTCCAGGCGCTCTGACAAGCTAATGAATTTGCAATATAGGTATAGGTCGGTTCACGAAAGTTGACCAGAAATGGCGGCCGTCGCGCATATGTACATTCATGCACCAATGGCGTGGCTCCATTCTTGACGCATTTAGGGAATGCGTCAGGAACGGAGCCACGCCATTGGAATTCCACCCGCGCCTCACCCCGCACCTCCACGGAGACCTAAAAAATGATTGCTGCGCAGTGGTCATCTTTCGTAAACCGACCTATACATAAAATGATTCGATTTTATGTTATTACTCTTTCAAACATTGAAAACTGTGGCAGCTATGTATTGTGAGAATAATTTATATAACTATATTATGCATAATCGCTAATGTATAACATAGTCAGTCATAAAAGACTTATGAAAATAATTTCTGTAAAATTTTTTCATATTTCATAATCACTTGGCCATGGATGAATTTATATTTTATTACGATGCTTTCTTGTACAAATTCTTCGTAGAACTTTATTTCTCTAATTGTCCATATTTTATTCTTCTAATTATATATTTATAAGCACAGAAACAATAACACATTAAACGCAACAAGAATATAAACTTAGATCCTAATTATATGTGCCCAGAGTCACAAGAAAAGCCTATTTGATTCAAAGTATTCAGTCTATAACATAAAACATGAAATTACGAACTAAAATCGGCATATTATTAACAAACATGTTTACGTAAAATTTCATGCAGCGGAGACGCAAGCGACATGACCTATCTCTC
Organism: Euclidia mi; assembly: GCA_944739405.2. Taxonomy (NCBI): domain Eukaryota; kingdom Metazoa; phylum Arthropoda; class Insecta; order Lepidoptera; family Erebidae; genus Euclidia; species Euclidia mi. Next base: position 115,033,358 of record OX123181.2, on the reverse strand, counting down.
ACAGGGCTCATAGCCGAATGATGAGGTCTGGGCGGGGCATAAACTAGCAACTGACACTCAGTACACCGCTTATGCTAATAAGGTTTAAATTGCCGAAGCGTTTGATATTGATGGAATCAACCGAGCGTCAAAATCATAGACGTTTGGCAGATTTTATTTAATTTTACAAAATATACACGTATAATATGAAAATAAATAGGGTAATTCTTTAGTTCATTAGATTTCCTACAATATTATCAAATAAAATATGACAGTTCACGATCAAAATATTACAAACAGTGAGACGAAAGATTATTTTCTGCCTTGTTTTTGTGATTTTTTTACCGTGATTCTATTTTACATACATGAAAAATTCTTTCAAAAGTCTTTTGTTCAGACTTTTGACTATAAGCTCTATTTTTTGCAAGTTTGTAGTATGTACCGTTATGGCTAGGTGCGCGACGAAAAATTAGGTGTTTCACGGCTTCTGAGGTATAACAGCGCCTTAAGTTTAAAGTCATCACTAGAAGTGATGACTTTACACTTAAGATCCCATGAGAGAGAACATGTTATTGAGAAGTCTCAGAGTTCATTTTATATTTTTATTAGTAAGTTACATTTATGATCAGCATTTTAAATTGAAGTTGCATATTAGCTTCAATATCGGAACATCCTATAAAGACTTAGGTGAATTCAATACTATTGTAAAATTGACTAAGTTTTACTTGTGAATTTCGAGTATTTGTGTACTCTATCTAAAAAGCACTCCCATAATTTACTTTTTTTCATGAAAATTTCTTAACAAAAACATTAACAACATACCAAACCATCTCATCAATTAAAAACACTACAACCTGGGCTAAAATCAGGCCAGGCCTATCACAATAAGTTTAATCCCATTTAATCCAGTAAATATCGTCGGCATTTTAATTAAAATCGCGGCCCTCCTTGTAATCTTGATATCGGAGGAAAACAACCGAAATGTACCATTAAACAATTAACCCGTTTATTATGACACATTGAAACTTGTAATAGGCCAGACGACCAATGAAACTATTAAAATTCTAAATTCAGGGTCGCTTGTGATAATAATGAATTAAGTGAGAAGAGAAAAGCGAATAAGTAGAAAATACTTAGATACTATTCATATCTATCTCAAGAAGACGCTTATTTGATTCTTATACAAGTTTGGTAAAGTTATCTTTAGGGGTATTATAGGGTTTGCGTCATTCACGGAGAGTAACATAGCGACTCATAATATTAATTTATAGGAAGAGTAACACTTTCTTACAACACAAAAGGGCAGCTTTATTTACTTCATTTTACAGATTTATCGCTGAACGATTATGGCAAAAAGATGCTCATAATATTTATTTATTTTATATTTATATACGCTTTATTGCACACCAAAGATATATATAAATTTTATAACGTGACTTAAAACTACGATAATGTACAATCGGCGGCCTTATCGCCTGCGATCTCTTCCAGGCAACCTTGAGATGGACAGGAATGATATAAGTAAAAATATGGAGCGGTGGTGTAGTTGCATACGAAAATAACATTGAAATAATACGAACGGTTTAGATAATATAAATATATAGATATATAATATAACTATACGTAAATACATATAATATAAACATACATTATATACAAACATAAAATATTATACTTACATATGAATATTATATATAATATTACATATAAATATGAATATTATAATCATTAAATTTTATTTTTATATCAATAAAATAATCGTAAAACCGAAACGTCGGTACAAATAAAAGTCCTTTCACCTTTCTTTTTAAATGAGAATTTAGGAACGTTGCTTTAATAATAACATGATACAGAGCACTGCGATTTCAGATTTTTGAAGATGTAGCAGTAAAATCTAATTTCCAAAATAATCTCTCGCGCTTATCCCATACGCCTTACCAAAAGAATCTTAAGACAATAGCAATGTTTGGTGAAAACTCTCGGTCATCAGTTTTATTGCGCAAGTTTTGAGTTCAGTCGCGACGCCGGCTCCTCGTCACAGTATAATCGCAGTTACTGCGAAGTATTACGTCGTAAGCGGAATGAGACGAGTATAAGCGGTTGCTTTTAAGCGAAGTTATTATAAAAGTGAGCAAAAGAATGCTATAAATTTATATGAGAGTTTTATGATGAATATTAATTTAATATTATGGATTTATGTAGACGTTTACTGCGCACACGTATGGAAAGTTACGACTGAATACATTTGAAGTAGGGAGTTTTGGTTTTAGAATTTTCTTAATTCTTATTATTAAAATAATTAATTTTATATATTATTTACAAATACACATTATTTTTTAAGGCTTATTCGATCTATACCTGTTCAGAAATAGAATTGAAATATTAATTGTTTTGATATTTGAACCAGTGTTTAATTGTACGTTTAATATGTACAATTGAAAAAGAGGATACCTAATCATTACTTACAGAGACAATAATATTATATATTCACAAATTGCCGAAAAGTTGGTGAATCATTTGTTAAGCCAACATTCAATTTACATATCATACCAGAATAAGAAATACGATTATTTCACTTGTTAGATTAACCGTGTTCCTCAAAGTATCTATTACGGAAAAAATATATTTATTGAAGGAAAAGAATCTTAGATTTTCCTCATATCAGTGTATTTACATTATTACGTACTATTAAAGCAACAACAAAGAGTATTAATACATTAGGTAAATAATGTAGAATGAAGAAAATGTATTTAAGAATTCTGGAACATTTTTAAATTAATATCAATTTATTTGTGAAGGGATGCTTCCAACTAGTAAAATTCGACACTTTTAATGAAATGTAAAAACAACAGCGTCATACTTTTTGTATCAAGTAAAGTGCTTTTTATCAATAAATTTTCAATAAAAAATGTAAAATTAAGATTTAACTTTAGTCGATTAATGAAACTGACATTATTTCAGTCATCATCAGCCCTGTATATAAACTGTCCCACTGCTGGGCACCGGCCTCTTCGCACTATGAAAAGGGTAAGGCCATAGTCCACCACGCTGGCCTAGTGCGGGTTGGCAGACTTCACATGTCTTTCGAGAACATTATGGAGAACTCTCAGACATGCAGGTTTCCTCACGATGTTTTCCTTCACCGTTTGGCAAGCGATAATTAACAATTTAATACGCAATTACTGAAATAATTATTTCAGTAATTTTTAGTAAATAACGGTACATATATAATTTATTTTACTAGCAGGAAACATCCCCAACCCTATTTTGTACGTTACAACAAAAATGCCACGTGGATGTGTTCAGACGTACTTGAGTAAACTAGAAGGTTATATTGCTTGCCAGAGGTATTCAGTATAGAGATATTTAGCTGCAATTGGTACACCGCCGCAGAACGTAGGCAATATTATTTCCTCTAACAGATTAGTTGACGATCCGTTGGCGCATCGGGAGTGTAAGCGACTGCATCGCCAAAGGTCGCGGGTTCGATTCCCGCTCAAGTCAAACATTTGTGTGCATGCAGTCTTGGTCTGGGTGTTTCTATGTATTATACGTATGTGCCTATTTAAAAAAATAATATATATCTATTGTTATCCATTATCTAGTACCCATAGTACAAGCTCTGCTTAGTTTGGGACTAGATGGTGATGTGTGTAAGTCGTAGAATATTATTATATTACTAGAGGACGCCAGCAGCTACGCCTGCACTTTTTTTTTTAATTTACCTGTTTTGTCCGACCCCGTGGGAATTTCGGAAAATCCCTTCTTAGTGCACCCCTACGGTCCCTAAGGAACATTCATGCCAAATTTCAGCTTCCTGCGCCCAATAGTTTCGGCTGTAGCGTGTCTGTCAGTCAGTCAGTAACGCAAGGATTTTATATATTAAGATTATTGCTAAGACTACTTGTGCCATATTATCAACAATTATATTCTAAAGCTTTAAAATAAAGACCATTAATAAATACGTACTACTAAGTGAGCAAAACATAAGTTAATATTTGTGCTTAGTCGCGAAGACATCAAATAAATCATATTTGCCCAAGAAAACCCAAGGATTAAGTCACATTTAATTACTGTTTACCAATCTGCCGTCAAAAAAGAAAGAGGGTGAGATCCCTAATTAAAGACCGGGGCTAATTACCGCCGACATGTAGAATCCGGCCCTGGTGTAGGCTTAAAATTGTCACGACGCGACGCGTTATTTGCGAAGACATTCGTTACAAAAAAGGGCTTCTGGGATACTAAAGACAGGGCCGGTGGAAGGCAGGTACGTGATTTTTAGACAAAAAACTTTAATGCAATCACGAGGAATCACAATTGCCCGTAGACACACCAGTAGAATAAAGTAGTGAGACGACAGGTAATACCTCTTTTAGAACGTTAATAGTAATAAGTAAATGAAAATATCGAGAAGTCTTAGCGATCCTTTCTGTTCTATTTAATTTTTGATAGGAGAAGGGGAAACCTTTAGCAGGGCGTTCAGGAGAAATGGACGTGGATATCTCGATTTCTCCTTAAGGTTTTCAGCGTGCAAGTGAAAGTCTGTTGACTCTTGCCTGATAACGTGAACGCAAACAACAAGCAACAAAAATTTGTGGATCAGACAAAGTGTAGTCTCGTATCGAAAACAAACCCATGACAGTCAGCGCAGTGCTAAACGGATTACTTACACCACTATGATATCTGTAACATTGTTAATAGTACTATATTTATTTATAGGTACATGAACAATATACATACCAAAATGTGTTAAGATTATGGCACTGTACATACAACCTTATATGTATTTCAACTACAGACGTACACAACATTTTTGCAAAGTATATAAACACAAAATTACTTACTTAAAATATAAAAATACTTAGGCATTCCCAGAACTATCTTACGCTTAAATTGCTTTAACGAGTTGTGAAAAATGTCAAGAGCACCTGAACGTCCGCATAATGATTTATATTCGAGACAAATACGCACTATTGGTTAGTGTTTGCCAACGTTTGTTCTGCAAAACGGAATATGAAATGTTTTAGTAAGAGGGTGTCGCGGAATTCTACTTTGTACTGTTTAGGGAGCTCTATGCGATATACCAGACGACATGTATGCTAAGTGTCTCGTAAATGCTCTTTGGATGCCTTCTGTTTTTTGCGACTGTTTAGCGTACGATGGATTCCAGACGACACAGGCATACTCGAGATGACTTCGTACCAAGGCGTTGTAGAGAAGTGTCTTTGTTTGTGTAAGACGAAAACTTCTACTCATTTTGCTGTACTAGTAACCCTACTGAAAGTGGCCATGGTTCTTAATTGTGGTAATGGCCAACTATGTTACTCACCAACCGAAACCAGAAATAATACTATATAACTAGTGCTATAACTCCTACCTATAATATCTCCATCCTAAGGTTGCCTGGTAGAAATCGCTGGTGGCGATTAGGCCACACCTTGTAATTTATCTGTGCAGACAGATAAAGTACAAAGAGCGGCCTGTATATACAAATAAAATTGTTGCATTACTGACTGACTGCCAGACAAGCTACAACCAAAACTACTGTGCACAAGAAGCCGAAATTTAGCATGTATGTTCCTTGGAGACGCTGTAAAACGCTTAAAATAAAAATAAAAATGTGCGGGCGGAGCTGCAGTCATCTCCTAGTGTTTTTATAAGTGACCAATAAAGTATAAATAAATAGCGTTACTGTGGTTTAAAATAAATAAAGCAAGTGATCATAGACTGCAACATAACAATCTGTTTGTCCTCGTTCAGGTTATGCGTCCCTGGGGTCGAATAAAGAATGTTACAATGTAGCATACACGCCAGATATCAAATAGTATTTGACTGTTTAAAAATTTATGTAAACAGTTGTGATGTAGGCGTGGGCGTAATTAATGCTAGTGTTATTTCTTTTTTATTTACATACATACATACATTCTCACGCCTATATCCCCGAAGAGCTAGGCACAGGTATATTGCTACACCCACTTTTCGCCAGATTAATCTTTTAGTCCTACGTAATAGGGGGCGAGCCTATTACCATACCGGGCACATTACCAGACTCCGTGCTGCTACTGAGAATTTGCTAACGGAAAAACCCAATAACACTTTGCCCCACCCGGGGATCGAACCCGAGACCTCCCAATCCCACGCGCACACTTATGCCGCGGGACCAACGAGACAGTTTTTTATTTACTTTTAAAGTAAAACAGCAACTTTGGACATAATAAGGTTGGTCTTGTGTGGAAATTGAACCTATAATACGCGATCAATATGGATCTGTACTTAACTGTCTAGGGGCTGCTTAAAGCATTACGCTATTCGGGTGATTAAGTAATAATAATAAAATAAAAAGTAATATAAACGATACATGTAGTGTTAATAAAGGATTAAGGTATAATGAGTTAATAATCGATAGAAACTTTTTCTTTATCTCTTATGCTTATTAAAACTTATTAAATATATACCAAAATGCTTTATAATATATCTAATAATGCATAATACCATTACGAGTCCCAAAACTACTAGCAAATTTTGTACATATTTCAAACTCCAATCAGTATTGCCAAATGTGTGAAGAAAAACACAACTGAAACAGTCTGGTCAATTTGTTTTTCTAGTCTAGTCAGCAAAATTATCCACAGAGTAGCAAGTATAATTAAGCATAATATGATGTCGTTGATATTTTTCTAATTTTCAAACACTTCAACACTACTGGTTTATTTTTTATCAATTATTCGTTTGAGTATAATAGCTGCTTTCTCGCTAAAAGGTTATCAGTCATTGAATAATTAAGTACACCAGGTGCAAAGTAATACCCAAAATAAAATATCAATATCTCTTTAATATTAACGTAAAATCTTGTTAATATGTTTTAACCAACCAAATATAACGCTTAAAATCATATGATACTACACAGCCCAACATCTTCAATTCGTAAAATTAAATATTGAAGGGTTAGAACGTCAATTAGAGCGTTTGCAGCAGCCATAAGCTGGCCGAATCCGGCCCTGTCAGCGACCGGGGGTGGGCGGGGATTAGTTCATCTTGATGGACCGCTATCCTCAATCTTTTTTTGCGTAAATGAGAATAAACTGTTTATTCAAGTTGTCACCGATAGTTTTTTTTGTTGGACGTATGCTGTTCGGCTGTGGAATTAACTGATCAGCCACGCATCTACAGCCGCGGAAAGTAATCGGTCGCCGCATTCGCACACATTACGGACGACACGCGATCAACAAAAAGGCAATACTTCGTTTGGTACAGTATTACATTTCATAAGAGTAAGTTGGCGTTTTGGCAGGTTTTATCCAAATCCAACTGCTGATTTGTTTCATAGATTGGATATACCAGATTGAAGCATATAATTGGAGATCGATTAAATAGGCGAATTAAGATGAAAAACTGAGGATGCTTCTCAAGTAGGTACTCAGTTCAGTTTCTGTAGCTTGTATTTCATTCATTTCATATCTGCTGAAAATTTATTTTACGTGTCCGTTATGTGCCTCTAAACGCTAAATAATACTTTGTATGTTTTGAAATAAAATAATTTTATTTATTTATTTATAGACTCACGTCTGTATTCCGAAGCAGTAGGCAGAGGTGTAATTGATGTATTACACCCACATTTCGCCATGAATTTTTAAGTCCCACGTAATGGGGGGCGAGCCTATTGCCGTACCGGGCACATTACCAGACTCCGTGCTGCTACTGAGAATTTCCTAACAGAAAAACCCAATAACACTTTGCCCGACCCGGGAATCGAAACCGAGAGCTCCCAATCCCACGCACACATTTATGGCGCGAGACCAACGAGGCAGTCAATAAAATAAGTATCCTGTCTAAATGCGATTTATCTACTGGAAGTAGACTTAAATAACAGCCACTGTAGTAAAATAATAAAGACATCAACAAGCATGATTTAAGAACAAAACGCAAAACAAAACATAGATAATTAAAATGTAATGCACTAAAAGACTGAAGCTGATGAAGCTGAATTGGGAATAGTAGTGAGAGAAAAGTGGGCACTTCGGTTTCTAAGACGAATATAAAAAAACTTTTTCTGTTGGAATCTATCCAGCCGTTTGAAAGATATAAATAAATTAACATATAAACAAGACACGCGCGAAAATTATAACCCTTCCTTAGCAATCGGATAAAATAAAAATTATAATTACCAAAAAATATTTAACATCATTATCCAACAATATTCACGCAATATAAGAAAACAATTAGTCCTTTATCCGCACTGAATACTCAAACGTAAAACCACATCAAAAATAACACTTCAAAATTAAACATTACATCACATAAAAATATGGATATTTTCACGGCTACCGCTTTCACCAGTAAAATATAATATTCAAAGGTAATACCTATGAACGATTCAGCCCACCTATAAATGTTCACCAGAAAAATGACGTGCAAGCTCCGCGACTATAACAATCGAAACACAACCTTATTCTCTAAGAAATAAGATCTTCTTTCCCATCGATGATAATTTAGCGAATATAAATATTAGCACCTGAGTAATCTGTTATATGGCTTGATATTTATTTCTTGCAATGTATTAGTACAGGATGGTTCAGTTTAAGTACGATCGTAATAAAATACGGGTCTTGCTTTGGAAACTTTAAATTAGTTTGAAAAATATTGCAAATTACAGTCTGCAGGCTCTTTAGGTCGGTAATTGCTTAGGCTTTCAGTTCACGAGTTCAATTAGGTAATTGGTTTTTGATGCAGGGATACTTTGTAGTTCTTTTTATAACAGGCATATTTTGTGTTGTGTCTTATTTCGTTGTATTATAAGAAACTAAAGGATGCCCGCGGTTACACCCGCGTTATTTAAGACTCCTGCTCCACTCCCGTCGCTCATAGCGTGATGTTATATAGCCTATAGCCTTCCTCGACAAATGGGCTATCTAACACTGAAAGAATTTTTCAAATTGGACCAGTAGTTCCTGAGATTAGCGCGTTCAACCAAACAAACAAACAAACTCTTCAGCTTTATATATTAGTATAAGATGTGCTTACGAACTATATACGAGCGTATTCTATCTCCGAGTGAGTATCATTAAACTTTACGTCTTCACTCAGTCATCTAAAACCAGTGTTGTTTTTAATACAAAGAGTTACTAAAGCTTCCTTAACATCAAATATAGAATATTAGTTAATTGAATGTAAACAAAAATCAATGACTCTACAAAGAAAACATGAATTAAAATTGATTGTCAACAGTTACGATATTTTTAGCCACATTGCCTAGCAGTCTAATGGCTCGATTAAAACATCACTTTAAATTAATATTGTGCCACGTCATTAGACACGGATTTGATCATAAAACAAACTCATATACGTCTATCTCTGTCTTTCATTTTCAGACATAATAATATGCTAATTTGTTGAATATTATCTTTGCATACATGCAACTCTGTTACGCGAATAGCTAGTGTGTATTCATTGTATTACTAAGCGTATTATAATATTAGATTAATAATATTTTACAAAAAATGTACTTCATTTAATTTTGCTGTTTTAGTGAATCGTAAGGTAGCCACGGTTGTAAATTGGTGGTAATAGTAGTAAAAAGCAAGTTCATTGATGTTTTTTACTTACCAACCAAAAAAATTAAGAATAAGTGCTGTTATCGTGCGAAAATATGCTGTAAAACTAGATAGCCTTCAAGAGTGAACATTTGTGATAAAATCAACATTCCGCACATAATCTATATTTCAGTGTAGTTTGAACTTCATTTATATTTTAGCTAGCTAAAGATGGATCCATATGTAATATAATTGGTAGTCTTGATGAATTTCAGTACGTAATAAAGTGCAAATTATCGCTTGCTGATGACGGAAAATATCATGAAGCAATCTATGTACATTTTTCTTTATAGACTCACGCCTGTATCCCTGAAGGGGTCGGCAGAGGTGTAACATTACACCCACATTTCGCCATGAGTTTTTAGGTCCCACGTAATAGGAGGCGAGCCTATTGCCGTTACCGGGTACATCACCAGACTTCGTGTTGCTACTGAGAATTCGGAAAAAGGCAGTAACACTTTTGCCCGACCCGGGCATCGAAACCGGGACCTCCGATCAGCACTCGCATACGCCATCCACTGGACCACGGAGGCAGTCTATGTACATATATCTGAGTTAGAAGCTTTTCGCAGCATTTTCGAAAAGCTTGTGAAGTCTGCGTATGACCCGCGTGTTAGACTTTGACCTAACCTTTTTATAACGCAGAGACCCGTACCTAACAGAGGGACAGTTTATAAACAGGGTTGATAAATTATGTTTTAGCCATCTAAAATGAATTCTGCCTTAGTAAACACTAATCCATTAAGCAAACAGGATACCGAAACCTTGCATAAATTCCTACTTCGTAGCTTCTCTGCATCAATAAAAATATATTTGACGTAGCCATGAATATGGTAATGCAACATAAATCTCATCTACGCGTCCTATAAATCTGGACACAACGAAATAGTAAATAGTCCAGCGTGGTTGTAAAAAGTTCAAGGGCACATCATAAGTAAAGCTATTTTTTTATACAAAAACATGGAGGACGGCCAAGTTTTACTGAGGAAGTAACCGCGGCCAAATAGAAAGAACCTACTCTTTTGTGACTTGTGAGTAAAAGAGCAGTCGTTTCTGCCAAAATTTGATAATACAAATAAAAAACCTGTTTTAGTGGTTCGTTGCGTTTTTCTATTAATACGTACGACGTTTTGTCCAGTTTTGTCGGTTTTTGGGTCCGACTTTCGAAGATACTAGTGCCTAACTTAAGTTTTGCGAACAGCGAAAGTAACATAGAAAAAAGCAGTAAATACGAGTTGGGTGAAAGTCGAAGAATGAATGGAGATGTCGGTAGTTAATGACGATGAAACGAAAGAAGTGTGAACCAGTACTGGTGTACTGGTTGTGTGAACCAAATAACCGTATTTGGCGTTCCATAGTCTCTGCCTAACTACAATGGGCGACAGGTGTCACGATAGGTAGGTACATAATAATATTATAATTATCAAAGGATATCTCATCATCATAAGAAAATCATTAGGTAATGCGATTTAACAAAATGTACAATTGGAGGCCTTATCGCTGAAGGCGGTTGCTTATTTTCGAAATAATAGAATAATATTATTATGAGAGTAGAGGCAACTATTTAATAGGTAAAAATGCGCTGTAAACTAATGCCTACAATATTGATATATAGCAAAAACTTACTATTTCTCCTGTGGTGTTGCTTGTGTCCATGGGCGGCGGTAATTGCTTACCATCAGGCGATCCGTCTGCTCGTTTGCCGCCTATAACCATAAAAAAAAGATCGCAGTTCAAACACGTTAGCAAACTAAATTGTGTCATAGCCTATTTAATTGGATCCGCCTTGACATTTATATAGGTTAGAGCATTTCAGACAGTTTGATGCTACGTCTACCATCTTTGCGTAGAGACGGAAAACTCGACATCAAACCCGACGACTGCCTCGTTGGTCTCGCGGCATAAATGTGCGCGTGGGATCGGGAGATCCCGGGTTCGATTCCTGGGTCGGGCAGTGTTATTGGGTTTTTCTGTCACGAATTTTCTCAGTAGCAGCACGGAGTCTGGAAATGTGCCCGGTACGGCAATTGGCTCGCCCCTTATTACGTGGGACTAAAGTATATCTGGCGAAAAGTGGGTGTAGAAATACACCTCCTCACCTTCGGGGTTATAGGCGTGAGACTATGTATGTATGTATGATGCTACGATGGCTATCAAGATCTTGAACTATTTCCCTTTAGGCTTTGAATTTATGGTTGACTTTATGTCCGGGGGGTGATTTTGAAAGTATAAAATACAATTATTTCAAGGTGTAGATGTCGATGTGGGTTTTTTACGAAAAACCCTTATGAAAATCCCTACATTTCTTTTTTATAATTTTGCCAGTGGTTTTCTACTTAAAGTTTTTTCCACATTTATCAGGACCCATATTGTGCTATTTGTATTATTAAGGTGGTATTATGGAAATCAATAACAAATTGAATTGAGATGTTTTGTACACACACATCTAATAATGCTTTTAGCACACATCGCCCATTGTGCATTTAAATTGTAAACTCTATATATTTCTCTTGTCTCTGTAATATAACTGTGTATGGTGTAAAATAAAGTATTATCTATCTATTTATCTTTATTGTGCATTTAAATTGTAAACTCTATATATTTCTGATTTTGAAAGTATAAAATACAATTATTTCAAGGTGTAGATGTCGATGTGGGTTTTTTACGAAAAACCCTTATGAAAATCCCTACATTTCTTTTTTATAATTTTGCCAGTGGTTTTCTACTTAAAGTTTTTTCCACATTTATCAGGACCCATATTGTGCTATTTGTATTATTAAGGTGGTATTATGGAAATCAATAACAAATTGAATTGAGATGTTTTGTACACACACATCTAATAATGCTTTTAGCACACATCGCCCATTGTGCATTTAAATTGTAAACTCTATATATTTCTCTTGTCTCTGTAATATAACTGTGTATGGTGTAAAATAAAGTATTATCTATCTAATCGCCCATTGTGCATTTAAATTGTAAACTCTATATATTTCTCTTGTCTCTGTAATATAACTGTGTATGGTGTAAAATAAAGTATTATCTATCTATTTATCTTTTTGCCTGGAATCAAACTAGGCCCAATCCATGAATGATCTATGATTTGTATGAAGTACCAGATAACATAACATAACTTCACGCCTTTTATCCCCGAAGGGGTGGGCAGAGGTGTATTACACACCCACACTTCGCCAGTTATGTTTCGGTCCCAATGTAATAGGGGCGGGCCTATTGCCATCTACCGGGCACAATGTTAAGCGAGCGATAATTAACATTTTTATCCACACATAACTTCGAAAAGTCAGAAGTGTATGCCCGGGGTAACTGGGGATCGAAGCCGAGACATTAGACAATCGTCTCGGCAGTCCGTTAAGTACACCACTGGGCTATCGCCGCTGCTGCCAGATAACTGATAAATATTATTTATTTTTAAATAATATTATATACTGAAAACCGACCGTGTGGTAACGGATTAAGAATACAGAATATCACCACCCCATATTACCCCATGGGTGTCGTAAGAGCCGACAGAGGGAGCATATTATGCAGAGAACAGCACTGTAAGAGAAGGAAAACTTGATACAAACCCTATACCAACCCGTTTGGCCAGCGTAGTATAGTAGGCCAATTCCTCCTTTCAAAGGCTAGTCCAGCAGTGGACTGTTAAAGGCTGATGATGTATATACTGAAAAATTAACCGTGTTTAACACAGAAATATTAATTAATAAGCACGTCTGTTTTTAAGCATGAAATCGGCTTAGCAGTCAGGGTTGCATAAGACCATCAGGCAAGTCAACCTAAAACATTCTTATTATTCATATGCACCAACGTAAAACATTATATCTGTATATCACTCGCAACTAAGCATAAAACGAAGACGCCTATTTCGCCTGCCAACATAAATTCATTCACAAGCTGTCTGCCACGTCAGTCATTCGCAACGAAAAACCTCAAATCACGCAACATGCAGTTACTTAGAGAAAATACCGCTCACAATACTACTGATGTTATGAATATAATGCGGCAATGTATCGTCGGCGTTCCCTACTAAACTATTACACGGAGGTAAGTGAGTCCGTAATTTATTCGGGTAATCGTGTAATTTGTCGCGGCGGATTGGTGTAATTTGTTCACAGGTGCGGCTTGCTTCACTGTTTTCTCAGAAATACGATTTGCTGTTCCTGCTTTGGAGTTTTTCGACTTGAATTTTTTACTTTGTTTTGAAGATTACAATGCTGGGATTTGGACACTGGGTTAAATTCTTTGTTCCTGGATGTCCAAAATAAAATGTTTTAAAAGACTTAGCTAAAGGACTTTGTTCTTATTTTGTTTTATTTGTTGAAGATTTTTTCTATAATTGTAGCTGAGCGAATTTGTTGAAGTTTTTTCTGTAACTTACAAAATACACCCATATTTTCTCAGCTTGCATATTATCTGTACAATTTGAAGCAAAATCGAGCCTGCTTTTGAATTTAGTCGTTGTAAAGTATGAAATATAATTTCTGAAATTATACAGATCTACTATTATCATAGATCTCATCTCATCATCCTAGCGTTATCCCTGTCTCAACCCGGGGTCCGCTTACTAGTCTAACCGGATTTGGCAGAATATTAGCTTTTCCACAGAGCGACTGCCTATCTGACCTCCGCAACCCGAAGGGATAGCGATATTCCATGGTTTAGACTAGTGTCAGTTTATTTAGAAGGTACTGACGCCCTATAACGACTGTCAAAGATCTTCAAGACAACCGGGATCGTCGGCTTAACGTTCTATCCGAGGCACGGGGCAAGCGATAATTAGCAATTCACTACGCACATAACTCCGAAAACTCAGTGGTGCGCCGTGGATTCGAACCCGATACTCTCTTCATGGCAGTCTGTTCGTATCTCCACTAGGCTATCGCTGCCCTACTATTATCATAGATGCATATCTTATAAATAGTAGGTTCAAAATGTTACAAAACACAAATTTTCCAAAGCGCATAGACACAAGAACTACTTCTTGTGTCTATGCATCTACATGCACGCCTCTAAATAGGAGGCTGCCTGACCAGCTAGGTAGCTTGTGTTTAAGTATAGTAAACCAAAGTTAATAGATTTGCTGGTTTTATTCGCATATTTAATTGATTTAATACCAGCCACAGATAAATAAAGATCAAAAGATCTCATTTCTTATGTGACATTAATATTTACAATGTAATTCCTTCAAGAAAAGTAACTACAAGATCTTTAACACGAACCAATCAGATATAATAACACGACGACCGTAAAATAAACAAGTAGGTATAAGTGTGTACATGTAATAATGAATTCAAAAGACAGATATCCGAACAAGCGACCTTAGATCGAATAAATAAAACATCTCTTAAAGAAACCCCCTTCCAAAGAGTGTGCCCCACAAATTGATATTCGCCCGTCTTCTGAGAATTTTTCAAATAAAAAAATTAACAAACGCTAAACAAGTCTGGTCCCTAAAAGTACATAAATTAACTCAAATCCAACTTTGTTCAGAGTTCTGACGGGGTCTTGATAATTTAATTTTTTTCTTCTAAGATGACGTATCTTGTTACGTATTCGAGCCTCGGAGCCACTATTTATTCCTTATACATTCCACTCACGTAATAAATCACAGTTATTTAATCTACTGAATGATGTATATGGGTATTTATCCCAACATTTCTTCTTCTAATATTTGTTGAATGCTATATACGTTCTCATATAGTTTTTAATCTGAGAAGACAGTCGTATTATTCGTTGAGAATAATGATACACATTGTGTTTCTGTTTGTTTCTTTTATCTACAAGGCCTTTGTGCGTCTGTCTTTCAATCGAGGACGTACGTGTTTTGTAAGTGTAAATTTTCTTGTAATGATTTTCTCTTCATAAGTTTGGAGAACAAAGTAAATATGTAGTTACTTCGCTTACACGTTGTTTGTTTGCACCTAATTTATTCGAGGACTGTTGTAGCGAAGATATTTTGATAAAATTTATGTGAGCTAGGTTAAGGTTTTTAGTGCAATAGTATTTTTTTCCTTTATATATATAATTTAAAATTCAATACGCACATAACTCCGAAAAGTCATTGGTGTGCGCCAATACCCTCTGCATGGCAGTCTGTTGGTATCTCTACTAGGCTATCGCTGCCTGACGCTTAAAATTACTACACCATCTTATTGCGTAAATTATTCCAACAAAGAAAAGTCTACAGTCAATGGCCACACTGTTACTTATATTAAAGATTGCCAGAGTAAACGCGTACGAATTGTCGGTGTGCTATGTTAGTGACATTATTGAAAATGTATTTTTATATTATTTAAACGTGAGCCTACCCGTGCTGTGCAACCTCAATTAATTGTGTGGGTGTCATAAAAGGTGACTAAGAAAATACACGAAGGAAATAGTATTTTGATAAGTGCAACAAACTCGATACTATATTCTGTACCAACACGCCTGACCCGCATGGTATAATAATTCAAGTCCTTCTTTTGACTCTCATTGCTACTTTGAAGCACACCAGGAGGAGCTTAAGTCCAGCAGTGGTCTACGAATGGCTGTAAAATAATCAGAGTTCATGCTGTTAATCTGACCCATATACCCAGTGTAACTATGGCCACCACCTATCAAACCATGCCAACCATAGCCCCAACGGTTGACAAATAATAGAGAATAAAAGCTCCGCTCAAAAAATATTCGAGACACTGTTCCTTATCTGAGAGCAGTTTCTGTAATAAAATGTAATATATTCACAACATAAAAAATGCTTCCCATAAAATGAATCTTTAGAACTCGCAATACTATTACGACACACACAATATCGTGAAAATAAATATTAACAACAAATACACAACCGTATCAGTAATCACGTAGACATGTGAATGATGTCAATTCTATTCATTTCTGAGGAAAGAAGAAAGCTTTAGGACATGGAGTAGATTTATATCTATTCCGTGCTTCAAAATCCCAATTTGTCAAACCAAACATCTCAGATCTAAGTCACTAACGAAATTACTATAAAACAACTAGTAACCAGAAAGTCCACCGACCCATAAGATGCACGGTCCGATAATCCAAAGACTAACTGCTAGCTAACGAAATATGGACGTCCTAATCCCGGCTACACTCTGTAGGTGAGTGAAAAATTAGATTGGCGAGCATACCGGACACAGCGGAACCTAGTCATAATCTCATTGCCTTCCATGTACCCGAGATGTAAGCTCAGCGCGATTTGTACTTTTGATTTGATCCGATATTCTGAGAGCTAGCCTATTAAGCTCTTTTCGCCTTTCACTGGTATTCGGTATTATTTTTGTCTGTTGTTTTGGTGCTTCTATTTCCGCAATTGCTGTGAAATGAAATGACGTTCTGACTTAAGCACCCAATTAATTTCACTCTTTGTAGACCAGTTTTCGAACGGAATGATGTAAGTTTGCGTTGAGAAAATTGTAGCGAGACAAAAATTCAAAATATCTAGTTTTATATCTTGGAATTCAGCTATTCGCTAATACATCGCCAATTGCTCATCACAGATTGTACTTGCAGACGTGATGTTTGAACGCTAGACAAATTTAAAACTAATTATTGTAGCAAAGAACAGATGTAATAAGAAAAAATGTGTCGGTACATTATAAAGTACGAGCTTATGAAACCGTATATATTTGATCGTGTATCATATGTTGATGGGTGAATATTGGTACTAGTTTCATAAGAGGATGAGTTGAGTCATAGGCACATGCCTGATCTTCGGTTGTAAGCCTTAACACACTTTCAAGGCTACAATGCTTATCTTATGAACCGTCTTGGCTATAAACAACAATAAACTAGCACGATATATTATTATGAACTTAATAAATCCCCGCTTCAGTTCACATCTAGTACCAAAATGCGTAACCAAAGGGCGCAACGCCAAAAGAATATTTGTGGGTCTTTTTAGCAGTATACGACAAATGGCAGCCGAGTAATTTTCGGTTTATTGATTTTACTTGGATGGATTTTGCGGGATTTTCACCGAAAAAAAAGTACTAATACATTTAGGTTAAGTGCCCACTTCTAGGTACTTTTGACGGAATCAGAATTGGGTCTCTTTTCATCGGCGCTTTCTACCTAATATTTTTGATAGAAGTAGGTATACTGGCTTGACTTAATGAAAAAATAAAGGGGACTGGTAGTTTAAATGTAGCCTTTGTGGAATAGATATCCCGTGCTTTAATATTTATGCACTTTGAATTAGCTATTATAATATCTAACATACAAGAAAAGGTTTTTTTTTATATTTATCATGGGTTGAATATTTGAAATTAACTATTTTTAAGCAAATTGGCTTTTATCTTCTTCTAATAATGTACTTGTTACAGTAATACTTTCAATATTTTGTTTATTTATTTATATTTAAATAAATAAATAAACATAATTGCCATGCCAAGTTTTTGTTACGTCTTAGAAGTAGGTACCTATATAACATGCAACATAACAGCTAAAGTTCAATTTGGAATGCAAAGTTTCTATTTTGCGGAGTAATATAGTAGCGTAGGAGTTTCAATGAACATGCTCATTTAATTTTGGAACGTCTTTCGGGACATATACTTATTGTACATCGATTTTTTTCTAATATCCGCTATTTCAACACTATTGCAAGCGTTACGATCTCAACTTCCTTAAAATACATTGTCATAAACGGATGATGTTCTGTAAATAGCAAAACCTTATAATATATGGGCACCATCATAAATTTCATTACTTTATTTAAAAATTAGACATGACACGTTTATTCTATATAATACTGGGAAATGAGAAATACTGCAAACGTATGTTATGCCTCTATGAAACACCATTTTCTCTACTTTTGAGTTCAATTCGCCATGCCATAAATATATATGTGATCATTTTTTCTCGCATCTCTTCATATCGTATCGTAAACAATCTAATTTTTGCAAGCTTTTTTAAATTCAAGGCAAATCCGTCAACTCAATCACATCATGTAATCCGAAGCTTTATTTTACATAGATAATTGCAAGAACTTAAGAACCTTCCACACCTATTCTCAAGCAAATTACGTAAGCATTATCGCATATCAAATTCTCAATAAAAAGCCCATCAACTCCCACATTATGAAATAACGTTCTGCTAAGTATATGAGAAATTTCATTACTACAAACAAATGTTTCGCCATTATTTTTTATTTTCAAAGAGAAATTTCTAAGGTACTTATAACTTATTGGGAATTATTGTTCCGAATTTATTTTTTCGCCTATCCTCAATAACGTTTTCTTTGAGACACTTGAGCGAAATTGTCGAGTATTTTAAGCCGTATTCGATGAATTTTGGAATATTCGAATTTGTTTTCGTTTCCGCGTCTGCCTTGTTTCGTATCGTGGGGAAAACACAATTTGGGTGTACATGATTTGTTATGAATTTATATATTCGCGCTCCCTTTTGTTTTGCTTTTTACGTCTTTTTTGGATACGAATTGGTTCTGTAGCCACAGGGTGTCCGGTTGTACGAACAAAATCAATTTACTATGTCTGTAAGCGGTTGTTTTTTGCTGTAAGTAATACTTTTAGTGAAATATTGCCTGTTACAGAGTATTGGACATGAAAAGATACAATTCTGTGTGTATACTGTTAAAGTTTATGGTATAAATATTTAGTGTAGGTACTGTGTTCCTTATTATATTCGTTCTAAATCATTCTGTCTCTTGACACTTGCAAGTATTATAGAGATGATGAAACAGCTTCGAATGCTTCGTTAATAGATTATCGACTCTAAAAATAACGGTCAACTGTATACTTACTTGAATGTGTCTGCCTATTGAATTGTCCCAAAAAATGTCTTTCTGTTATTATGAGTGAATCTTACAACTCAACAAAGTGAATGCGTATGTCACACTATAGTAGGGGAGCCCACGATGCTAAATTGGGATTTACTCGACCGTCATTGCGACATTGGGTTGCAAAGCTAGGATAATAAAAATGTAAATAATGTATAATTTTTCATCAGTGGGGGCAGTGGCTATTGATTTTCAAAACTTAAAAAACTGTGCGCTGATCCCTTGAGCTAATCATGAGATTATGAGAAAGTACGTTTAAGACGTTAGGATGAAGCATAAACATCTTAATCTGACGCGTTTTAGTATCTCAAAATGGCGAATTCTTCTGGCACGTTCTTATAGTGATCACGAGTTTGCGTCACACCCAAATCATCAGATTATTCACAATGAGAGCCTTTTTTTCAGGTTCTCTTAACATCCCCTTATTAAATCTGACACGCCTGATCAATTTTTTTTTTTTAGCATAAAAATATTTCGTACCACCTCCACTATGCAAACGATCAGATTTCCATTTCTACTTTATTAAAAATACGTAGGACATGGATGCTATCAATATCTGACGCGCTCGAGTAAATCCCGAAATCCCTTCATGGGCTCCCCTACCAGAAGCAAAAGTTGTGCCCAACAATAAATCAAAACAACTACTTAACCATAATATTGATAAATGCAAAATACTTTTTAAAGATATTTTTAATAAGATAGTAAAAATTCACAAAACTATATAACACATTACACAAACAGAATTAGTAAGCTCAAGTGGAAGTGGGCTGGCCATATTTGTAGAAAGACTGATGGCCGATGGAGCAAGCGTGTCCGACCGAGCGAGTGGAGACCACGACTTGGTAAGCGTAAGGTAGGGTGGCCCCCGGCTAGGTGGATCGACGAACTGAAAAGGGTGGCTGGGACAGACTGGATGCGGAAGGCTAAGGACCGTCTACTGTGGCGCGTGTTGGTAGAGGCCTATGTCCAGCAGTGGACTGCGATAGGCTGATTGATTGATAACACATTTCCTCAATATTATAATTATGTAACACTCACCAAAAGAGGAGTCGAATCATACTAAACAAAAACTTTAGGTGGTAAGTATAAAATAAATTCGCGCACTTACACCGACGGTTACGTCACAGTTTTTGAGTAAATCGCGTTCATACTGACAGGCAGGACGGTAAAGGGATTTCATTTGACAATAATTATATATTACATAATGAAATATGAATTGAAATACTGCATAATCCAGAATATGACGGTAATGAAACGGACGATGAAAATACGACGGTATTTTTTATAGTCAGTTTTAATGTTTACACTATGTAACTTACATTATTTAATATGAATGAAAATAATTATTTCTCTCTGACATCTATTGGTTATCTTTCTACGGTAACAGTAATTGATCCAATTTATGACATCGGATACAGTCATAGTTTTCCACGAAATATGGTTAGTTATCTGCGTCCCGGTAAAGTGCCACTAGATGGCGCTACTAAATTGTTAATCTCTAATCATAGACCTTAAGGGTAAAACAAATACTGTTTACAACTTCTTGTAACTAATGATAGTATAAAATGTGTTTATAATTACATATCCACAACTTTACAGGAACAGCTTCACTGTCTTTTATGGTTTTGGCAGAGGCGTATTCTTTTTTACATATTGTATTTTTGTACAGGGACATACGGTGGTATCCTCGAAGGTACCGACGGCGAGTTAATCATGGTCAACAGCCCGTTCAATAGCTTTCAATTCCGTAGTAACAGCACTGAACTGTAATAACAAAACTTCTCTACAAAGTATCATGCGATAACCACAAAGATTTCTTCGACGAACGAAACTATCAGAAAATATTTTTTTTATTTATTTATTTATAGTCTCACGCCTGTATCCCTGAAGGGGTAGGCAGAGGTGTAAATATTACACCCACATTTAGCCAAGAATTTTTAGGTCCCACGTAATAGGGGGCGAACCTATTGCCGTTACAGGGCACATCGCCAGACTCTATTGCTTCTTCGCTACTGAGTACTCGGAAAAACCCTAACACATTTGCCCAACCCGGAATTCGAACCGTGGACCTCCGATCAGCAGTCGCATACGCTATACACTGGACCACGGAGGCAGTCAGAAAATAAAGTTTACCATTAGTGTCTTCTAAAAATATTTCGGAAGGAATTTACATTCGGTATGAATATCATGTTCTCTAATAGTCATAGAAATTACATCTTCTTCGAAAAGACGTCATAAGTTGACTTGCTGGAGTATAAGGCTGCCTGTCCACTGGAGTGGAGAGCTAAAGGCCATTTTGTGGGATTATCGTAAGAGGTGACTTAGAAAATACACTTATACAACCTGCGAGTATCAGAGCAGAGCGTGGTATATTAAGCCAAATACTCGTATTGCCTAACTATGGTATTGTGATGCAAACTAGGAGAGGTCTTCGACTTATAAATAAGTAGTCGACTGAAAAGTGCTGCATGATAATGAAACATACTGTAAATGATGTAGTTAATGATGTGTACATTCTTTCATACAGGGTTTTTTTAATAGTAAAAGGCGGCAAACGAGCAGATGGATCGCCTGATAGTAAGCAATTACCGCCGCCTATGGACACAAGTAAAACCACAGGGGTCACAAGTGCGTTGCTGCCCCTTGGGGTTGGGAAAATGGATTGGATGAGGAGTGGGATGAGGGAGGAGGAATAGGGGATAGGGCCTCCGAAACTCTCACTCACCGAACGAAACGCAAAAGTTTAGGTACTGTTACTTTACGTCGATTTTCGGTGAGAGGGTAGTACTTCCCCGGTCGAGCCTGTCCATTCATGCTGAAATCAGCAAGGCTCTACTAACGTAAAATTTTACCGGTCTAACAATGGCTAGACCGGTAAGCGGAACTCGGGTTCCAAGGCGTGTAGGTGTAAGTCTTGGATGCAACCGGGACAACGCTAGAACGATGATGATGATGGTGGTGACAAATACTCCGCTGTGAAAATATACGTATGTCTATTGGTTGTTACGGCTCCGCTGTTTGCCGTTTCTGTGGGCAGGCAGCCTATATTGTAACGTTTCTCCGATCCAGTGCGTGATAGCACGCGTGCACGATGTTCGATTATGCTAATGTGTGTTTGTACACGCGCCCCTGTCACCGCCGCCGCCGGTAAGCATTTAGCACCATTTCAAACGGATGATATAAAGACTAAGCCATGACTTTAGGCTTAGCGACAGGAGACAAGTGAAGTAATATTTATACCGCTTTGGAGAAAAATGGTGTGGCTTTCTCCAACTAGGGGAAGAATCCTTTGACCAACCTAGTAGTAAGTAGTAAGGCAAGACTCTAACCATTCACAGTTTATCACGTATGCAATGGGATATAAAAAAATAAAATTTGTCAGGATTATGCGTTGTAATGACGTCTTTTAACTTTATATCACCGAATTTAATTTTCGTAATTCCATCAGTGTCCATTAGATGTCGCCTGTGTTGATATCTTTGATTGTATGATAGTTGACGTTAATTGCATGTAGGTAGGAGTACCTACCAGTTTGCGGCAATCTACTCTGCGACATGCGACGGCGAACCACCGCTGTCACATGCTAGAGTACAAAACACTATGCCCGTCGCATCGTAAAACGCGTGTCAACTCGCTCATCGCACCGCTCATCGCTATAGTCAAAGCTGAGCGGTAATAGTGAGGTGCTAAAAATAGATGGCGCGTTGCTAAAGGCGAGCTTTGATGGTGTTTAGCAGGTTTTTGACCTTCGGTATTTAATCGTTCGATAAGAGTCTATTAATCGTGATTTACGTATTTTTGTTTAGCAGGTCTACTCTACGATGTTACATCGGTAGATATACTGACACCGTGCCCGTTCCATAATTATAAGGATGTACTTGTCACGTGTCCTGCCTGATAATATAGTACCTTTTAAAAATAATCTAAATAATTATTGTAAAGAAATAACTGACCTTAAAACCTCTCTCAATTAAATCAAAGTTTTTATGTCATCTACAACAGAGGGATAATCCAAAGTGCGAGAGCTTTCTTATTATGCAAATCTAAACTCCATTCTATTTAAATTGACACTTAGAAAAAACTTAAGTAATCTAAATCTAAGAAAGTAATTAGAACCAAGAACTTAGGGTCCCGAGCCAACCTCACCTGCAAGTGGTGCACCTGCCGATCAACGGACGAGGCTCTGGCAATCAAAATATCCCGAAAAGCGGCAATAGGCTCGCCACCTATTACGTGGGATCAAAACACTGGCGAAAAGTGGGCGTTTATTATGCCTCTGCTTACCCCTTCGTGGAAACAGGCGTGAGTGTATGTATGTAGAAAGTAATTTTCAGTAAACAGCCTTAACAATCAATCAATATAAATATTCTTAAATATATTCCTAGTAAATTGTACTTTCAAACAACCAGATTTATTGAAATAAGATACGACTTGGTAAGCGTAAGGTAGGGTGGCCCCCGGCTAGGTGGATCGACGAACTGAAAAGGGTGGCTGGGACAGACTGGATGCGGAAGGCTAAGGACCGTCTACTGTGGCGCGTGTTGGTAGAGGCCTATGTCCAGCAGTGGACTGCGATAGGCTGATTGATTGATAACACATTTCCTCAATATTATAATTATGTAACACTCACCAAAAGAGGAGTCGAATCATACTAAACAAAAACTTTAGGTGGTAAGTATAAAATAAATTCGCGCACTTACACCGACGGTTACGTCACAGTTTTTGAGTAAATCGCGTTCATACTGACAGGCAGGACGGTAAAGGGATTTCATTTGACAATAATTATATATTACATAATGAAATATGAATTGAAATACTGCATAATCCAGAATATGACGGTAATGAAACGGACGATGAAAATACGACGGTATTTTTTATAGTCAGTTTTAATGTTTACACTATGTAACTTACATTATTTAATATGAATGAAAATAATTATTTCTCTCTGACATCTATTGGTTATCTTTCTACGGTAACAGTAATTGATCCAATTTATGACATCGGATACAGTCATAGTTTTCCACGAAATATGGTTAGTTATCTGCGTCCCGGCAAAGTGCCACTAGATGGCGCTACTAAATTGTTAATCTCTAATCATAGACCTTAAGGGTAAAACAAATACTGTTTACAACTTCTTGTAACTAATGATAGTATAAAATGTGTTTATAATTACATATCCACAACTTTACAGGAACAGCTTCACTGTCTTTTATGGTTTTGGCAGAGGCGTACTCTTTTTTACATATTGTATTTTTGTACAGGGACATACGGTGGTATCCTCGAAGGTACCGACGGCGAGTTAATCATGGTCAACAGCCCGTTCAATAGCTTTCAATTCCGTAGTAACAGCACTGAACTGTAATAACAAAACTTCTCTACAAAGTATCATGCGATAACCACAAAGATTTCTTCGACGAACGAAACTATCAGAAAATATTTTTTTTATTTATTTATTTATAGTCTCACGCCTGTATCCCTGAAGGGGTAGGCAGAGGTGTAAATATTACACCCACATTTAGCCAAGAATTTTTAGGTCCCACGTAATAGGGGGCGAACCTATTGCCGTTACAGGGCACATCGCCAGACTCTATTGCTTCTTCGCTACTGAGTACTCGGAAAAACCCTAACACATTTGCCCAACCCGGAATTCGAACCGTGGACCTCCGATCAGCAGTCGCATACGCTATACACTGGACCACGGAGGCAGTCAGAAAATAAAGTTTACCATTAGTGTCTTCTAAAAATATTTCGGAAGGAATTTACATTCGGTATGAATATCATGTTCTCTAATAGTCATAGAAATTACATCTTCTTCGAAAAGACGTCATAAGTTGACTTGCTGGAGTATAAGGCTGCCTGTCCACTGGAGTGGAGAGCTAAAGGCCATTTTGTGGGATTATCGTAAGAGGTGACTTAGAAAATACACTTATACAACCTGCGAGTATCAGAGCAGAGCGTGGTATATTAAGCCAAATACTCGTATTGCCTAACTATGGTATTGTGATGCAAACTAGGAGAGGTCTTCGACTTATAAATAAGTAGTCGACTGAAAAGTGCTGCATGATGATGAAACATACTGTAAATGATGTAGTTAATGATGTGTACATTCTTTCATACAGGGTTTTTTTAATAGTAAAAGGCGGCAAACGAGCAGATGGATCGCCTGATAGTAAGCAATTACCGCCGCCTATGGACACAAGTAAAACCACAGGGGTCACAAGTGCGTTGCTGCCCCTTGGGGTTGGGAAAATGGATTGGATGAGGAGTGGGATGAGGGAGGAGGAATAGGGGATAGGGCCTCCGAAACTCTCACTCACCGAACGAAACGCAAAAGTTTAGGTACTGTTACTTTACGTCGATTTTCGGTGAGAGGGTAGTACTTCCCCGGTCGAGCCTGTCCATTCATGCTGAAATCAGCAAGGCTCTACTAACGTAAAATTTTACCGGTCTAACAATGGCTAGACCGGTAAGCGGAACTCGGGTTCCAAGGCGTGTAGGTGTAAGTCTTGGATGCAACCGGGACAACGCTAGAACGATGATGATGATGGTGGTGACAAATACTCCGCTGTGAAAATATACGTATGTCTATTGGTTGTTACGGCTCCGCTGTTTGCCGTTTCTGTGGGCAGGCAGCCTATATTGTAACGTTTCTCCGATCCAGTGCGTGATAGCACGCGTGCACGATGTTCGATTATGCTAATGTGTGTTTGTACACGCGCCCCTGTCACCGCCGCCGCCGGTAAGCATTTAGCACCATTTCAAACGGATGATATAAAGACTAAGCCATGACTTTAGGCTTAGCGACAGGAGACAAGTGAAGTAATATTTATACCGCTTTGGAGAAAAATGGTGTGGCTTTCTCCAACTAGGGGAAGAATCCTTTGACCAACCTAGTAGTAAGTAGTAAGGCAAGACTCTAACCATTCACAGTTTATCACGTATGCAATGGGATATAAAAAAATAAAATTTGTCAGGATTATGCGTTGTAATGACGTCTTTTAACTTTATATCACCGAATTTAATTTTCGTAATTCCATCAGTGTCCATTAGATGTCGCCTGTGTTGATATCTTTGATTGTATGATAGTTGACGTTAATTGCATGTAGGTAGGAGTACCTACCAGTTTGCGGCAATCTACTCTGCGACATGCGACGGCGAACCACCGCTGTCACATGCTAGAGTACAAAACACTATGCCCGTCGCATCGTAAAACGCGTGTCAACTCGCTCATCGCACCGCTCATCGCTATAGTCAAAGCTGAGCGGTAATAGTGAGGTGCTAAAAATAGATGGCGCGTTGCTAAAGGCGAGCTTTGATGGTGTTTAGCAGGTTTTTGACCTTCGGTATTTAATCGTTCGATAAGAGTCTATTAATCGTGATTTACGTATTTTTGTTTAGCAGGTCTACTCTACGATGTTACATCGGTAGATATACTGACACCGTGCCCCTTCCATAATTATAAGGATGTACTTGTCACGTGTCCTGCCTGATAATATAGTACCTTTTAAAAATAATCTAAATAATTATTGTAAAGAAATAACTGACCTTAAAACCTCTCTCAATTAAATCAAAGTTTTTATGTCATCTACAACAGAGGGATAATCCAAAGTGCGAGAGCTTTCTTATTCAAGCAAATCTAAACTCCATTCTATTTAAATTGACACTTAGAAAAAACTTAAGTAATCTAAATCTAAGAAAGTAATTAGAACCAAGAACTTAGGGTCCCGAGCCAACCTCACCTGCAAGTGGTGCACCTGCCGATCAACGGACGAGGCTCTGGCAATCAAAATATCCCGAAAAGCGGCAATAGGCTCGCCACCTATTACGTGGGATCAAAACACTGGCGAAAAGTGGGCGTTTATTATGCCTCTGCTTACCCCTTCGTGGAAACAGGCGTGAGTGTATGTATGTAGAAAGTAATTTTCAGTAAACAGCCTTAACAATCAATCAATATAAATATTCTTAAATATATTCCTAGTAAATTGTACTTTCAAACAACCAGATTTATTGAAATAAGATTAAACGGGTCCTAACTGGCGTAGCTTCGTCATTCCATTTATCTTGAAGCCTGACAGTCCATTTGAAAGGCCATCAAAACTAACGGTACAATTTATTTCAACCATTTTCTATCGCTCACGTAGTATCTGAAGATGCCTAAATTTTTGTGACGCTCTCTAGTTGGAGTAATTCTGTTTACCCATAAAATAGATGTTTCGTATTAGAGATGGGAAGTTACGCTGCTAATACATTTGAGCATTTACCTCTAATGGGCATTCTTGCGAATGTTACAATACAGAAAGACAAACGAGTGTATTTCAGTGAACATTCTTACGAACGTTTTGGTGAGCATTCTTACGAATTGACAGTAAATTTACTTTGACGTTTTTGCTGATTAGAGGGTTAGCTAGAAAGATCGTGAAGATGTTGGCAGCAATATTCGGCTCTGTTAGTTGTTCAGTTCGACGTAACAAAAAACGGCGTATGCTCACTGTTCTGTTATAGGTGAATGCTCAGGTCTATCAGCAACATAAGATGCAAGTCGAAACGGTAATGGAAGATGTACGTTTAGTTGAAACGGCTGCTATATGTTACCTTAATTTCGGGACGGGGACTCCCTAGAGGATGCTCTGATTGGAATCGATGCATCAGAAGCTGGAGACTATGTAATGGGATTTGAAGGTGGAAAATCGGATAAACATTTAAGGATAAAATGAGATTTGTTTCTCGATTATTTGTGATAATAGGTTATGTGATTGGATGTTTTATTCCGTGTAACATTTGTAATTGAACTTATTTCTGATAATAATATTACAACTTTGTATGATACTAGGGCATGTTTGCATATTTATTTTTTAATTTTACCGTATCTTCCCGATTCTGTAGGAATTTTGGCAAATCCTTTTCTTAATGCTCTCCTACGGTCTCCAAGGAACATGCATGCCAAATATTTTGAGCTCTCTTTGAGCTAAGATTTATTAGGTAGAAATATAGCGATAAACACAAAAGATAAACCTAAATTAGGGATTGGTTTTCATTCATTCAACATTAGACAACAACGGCGTTACTTGAATAATAAAACAATATTTTAAAACATATGACGCAAGTTTATCAAGCTAGTCATGTGAGCACAACACTATCAATGTACGTGTTCACGCGGTCACGTTAGTCCGAAAAAGAAAATAATTCTGAGGTAATGACGTAACGGGCGGTAATAATGTACCTACGAAAGAATGTACCTACATCGAATGATAAATTGAAAGAAGACAACCTACGTACCCTTGTGAACGCCTAGCCTAGAATACGTTGAAAGAAGATTTTTCATTATTAATTTTTGTAAAGAAAAATTATGGGGGCTATTTATATGCCATAAAATAACTATGATAACGTGAAATATCGTGTAATCATAGTTGATTTAGACTGAAATTTGTATCAACATAATATGGCTGGATAGATAAACAGAGATTGTACTATTTATACAACCTTTAGCTGTCCACTTATCGCTTCAAATATACATATATTATTAAGGATGCTCTTATCTCTTATGTTATATATTATTAAGCTGCTCATGATATTCATTCCGTGAAACTCAAACAAAATCTGCTCACTTAAAATTTCAACTCACTGCGAATGAAACCTTTTGTAAATCGAAGCCTTTGCAACTCAAAAAATAATTTACGAATGCATTTTATTTCGTAGTTGATGTGAATATTGAACAAAATATGGCAAATGACACAAAAAGACAAAAAAATAAACGTGTATTATTGAAGCATGCTTTTACACTGACTAGGTGTGGCGTAAATTGTATGGGCGATAATTGTAATTTATAGTGATTTTTTTATCCGTGTTAATATTTGGTATAAAATATATAGATTTACTAAATTTTTTTATGTGAGCGTGAATAAAAATATTTAGACATATACCTGCTAGTATAACACGGTAGTACTATAAGGATGCTTTACTACCAGGTATGTGTTATGGTACGTTGCGTTTCATATCAACTAATCAAATTTACCGGTCTACATTTTAAATTAGCACGTTGGAAACGATTTCATCTTCTTCGCAGCATAACTGCAAAATACATAGTATACGTACAAAGCTGGTGGAAATGCATCCACATACTCGTAGAAGAACAAACAAATGAGTATTTAGAGACATACCAGTCAATGGTATTCACAATACAATTTGAGGTATACTTGAAAATTAATCATTTCTTATAAAGGGTGATTGATAATGACATTAATAATAATGAGCTGACAAATATAATTGCTGCAAAATACTTCGTAGCTAATTGTTATAGTATTCATATTCGAATACCATACAAATGAGGTCAGTGAATAGGCTATTTAATTGAAAAGTAATTAGAATACTTGATACAAAATGAGGTGAATTAGAACTTTATACCGACTAAATATTATGTTATGTTTTGTTTATTTCCAGGTCTAGGTGATTTTTGAATATGATCTGAGTATGCTCAGCTGCATCGTACGTGGCAATAGTGTAAATGAAACTAAATTAACTGTAACAAATTATAAATTCACAAATAGCCTGCAGATCATTTTTGTAGAGAAACACCAGATGTTGATTTAGCTGTGATCTTGGTAAGTATCTCAATAGATTGAACTAGGAACTAAGCAAGCCCTACTTGAAGTGTTAAAAATATAATGATATTGTATCTTTTCTTTATATTTATAAAGGAAAGATACAATATAATTATATTTTTAACACTTCAAGTAAATGGTTTACCATCGAGACAGGTGTTAGACAGGGATGTGTAGCGTCGCCGTGGCTGTTCAACCTCATCATGGACAGTTGTTAAATGCCGATGAGTTACTTGTCAAATGCCTCCTTTATGCTGATGATCAGGTAATACTTGCGTCTTCAGTGGAGGAGTTGCAGGAGATGGTAACAATCATGCATGGTGCTTTAGGGAGGAAAGGAATGAAAGTGAATGTGAGCAAGACGAAAGTTATGGTTTTTGAAAAGGAGGAATGTGTTACGGCTTGTAATGTTATGATCGATGGACAACGAGTGGAACAAATGAATGATTTTGTATATTTAGGTACGCTGTTTAAGAAAAGAAAAGAAAAGAAAACATATTTATTCTGTTAAGAAGAAGTGATTACATTTTTTTTTTAACATACTAGGTTTTTATAGAGGTAACAGAATTGGCCCCCAACTCAGCGTAGTGCCATCTAGTTCAACTAGGTGGCGCTGATATTCTGTTGGTACCATTTATTGACAAATAAATAAAAATAAATAAATATATACCAAATAATATTAATGATAATATTACTAACCCCGGCCGGTCGGTACACATTTTGTTTAGAATAAACAATTAAAGTGTTGGTGACATTATTACAAGACCAAACATTTATTTGTCCATTCCTGGGACAATGTCACCATCATGTTTATCGCATCTCAAACCAATCTGTTATGGCAACATAGTCCCAATAATTGACAAATATAACAATGTAAATATCAATACATTAATAATATGCAACACTTAATTTATATCTATATGAGAATGGCAACAACTTACAAGCGCAACAACTCACGCACTATGCTGCCAGCACGTAAAAATCCATGAAGGTAACATTGTCCCAAGCAAGACAAAACATTTGCTTAATCTTGGGACAAAGTCACCATCATGTGTGTCGCAAAGATGAAGTATTCATGGCATGCATTATTATTATACGACTTAACTTACATAATGTAAACATTTCTATAATCTCAGGTTCTAATACTAACAAGACAAACAATTTATTAGAGGCATCATTATAAACCAACAAAAGTCCATGAATCACGCTTTGCCTATGTAATCTGTGCCATGCCTCCTTCCCTTATTGGTGCGTTCACTGTACTGTCATTAGTTGTCTATGGCTGTAATGCGTAAGCGTTGGTAGCGCGGGGTTCTCAAATGATTGAAAGCGACGCCAAGCAATTTGCCAACTATTTCGCAGAGGAAATTCAAAATAGAAAACATGTATGAAATATATTATTACCTACCATGTGAATATTGTCAATAGTCTTCATTTGTGCTGTGTATCATTACTATCTTTGAGTTTGTGTGTCGTATCACTCGTGTCTATAATAAAATAATGCTTGTGGTAATTATGGTGTGTATGTAGTGTATAAGATAAAGTTAGGAAAAGATGAATGTCAATAGAAACAAACAACTAAGGAGAGCAGTGTTATAGGTGTAAAACAATCCAAAAACTGACTGGCCGACGAGCAATTACAGGGAACTCACCCAATGCCCCACAATACCTGCGGTAAGTTTAGTTCTGTAGTAATTGTTCATTTAGCAGATATTGCTTATAGTTTTTACTAAAGCTGAAACTTGATTTCAGAGCTCTTAACGGTGGCGGCAAGATATTCCATATCCGTGATGCTGTTACTTTAACACTTGCACCAAAAGCAGCTGAACGATGTCTCGGTATAATCAACAGGCAAGTGGAACCTCTAGTATTATGTCTATTTATGTCTCTAGACCAAGTAAGTTTTTTGTAGAGGTATGCTGGCCTCCCCGTGGACACCACACCAAAAAGAAGAGAAGCAAGGTGAAGTTTTCTGCGTGAAGCCATTCTCAAAATCTTATTTTGATTATGGAAAGGTGTAATGTGTGAGTATGGTGGCACGTTAAAAGAGAACCGAGCACGTGCATTTTGCACCCGCTGGATCAGCCTTTCAGTTTTGCTTAGAAGACAGGTTCCGTATACTGTATCAGCATAATTCAGCTTCGATAGAATAAGTGTTTCGCAGAGCAAAATACGCATGTCTTCACTAATGTATGGCCGTATTCTATACAGTAGCTTCAGCCTGTAAAAACAGTTCCGTACTGCCTCAGCAACATGCGTTTCAAAATGCAGAGACTGATCAAAAACCACACCCAGGTTGCGTGCCTCTAGTACCTGTTCCAATGGGCAACCATCGATTCTGACATCCAGTCGCCTGCTCTGTAATTTCTGCACCATACCCCTGGTACCTATAAGTAAAAATTTTGATTTAGCGGGGTTAAGTACCAAAGAATTCTTCTTTGCCCAGCAAGAGACTCTGTCTAAATCTTCATTAATTCTACTTACAGATTCCAGGCAGTCCTCCGGTCGACAGGGAGTGTATAACTGGATGTCATCAGCGTAAAGGTGAAATTTGGCATTCTTTATGGATCCAGTTACGTCTGCTGTATATATTATAAACAGAAGTGGACCGAGAATAGAGCCCTGAGGGACTCCTCTATCGACAGAACTGATGGAAGATGCCACCCTGTCTCCATTGTTACCAGGTACCTGAACGAATTGACGTCGGTTGCTCAAGTAGCTGGCAAACCAGCATATTGTCCTATGATCAAATCCATAAAACGCAAGTTTAGAAAGCAGAAGCGGAATACTGATGGAATCGAATGCACGCGAGCAGTCCAATAAGGCAAGCAAAGTACCCCTACCCTGGTCTCTATCTCCATCCTGGTTTACTAGGAATGGTGAGAATGAAGAAGATATGGTAAGAAGAGTTAGTGCAGATAATAGGGTGAATGGAGCTTTGAAGGCTTTTATGAACAGTCATAACGTGTCCAAAAAGGCACGTTTGGCTGTGCATAGATGGGGGTTTCAGTACCTACGTATGGCAGAAGAGCCATGAAAATAGAATAAATGCTGTAGAAATGAGAGGACTGAGAAGTATGTGTGGTGTGTCTTTGACTGACAGAGTGAAGAATTGTGTTGTGGGGTAAAAGAAGATGTAGTGATCAGCATCGAGAAAGATATCCTAAGTTGGTTTGGGCACGTGGATAGGATGGATGACGAAAGACTGACCAAGCAGATATACAAGGCAAGTGTGAATGGGACAGGACGAAGGGGAAGACCTAGGCGGACGTTCTCTGACCTGATTGGAGACATCCTAAAAACAGAACAGGTTAGAAGTACCCTGAACAGAAGATAATGCATGAGGAATCTGATGGGAGTGAATGAAGCAAGAGAGATATGTCAGGATCTTTGCAAATGGCGTTCCGTAGTCTCTGCTTACCCCTCCGGGAAACAGAAGTGAGTATGTTTTATTTTTTTAAATATTTTTATAGACTCACGCCTGTATCGGGGATACAGGCGTGAGTCGTGTAAGGGGTAGGCATAGGTGTAACATTACACCCACATTTCGCCATTAATGTTTAAGTCCCACGTAATAGGGGGCAAGCCTATTGACGTACCTTGCACTTTACCAGACTCCGTGCTGCTACTGAGAATTTCCTGACGAAAAAACTCAATAACACTTTGCCCGACCCGGGAATTGAACCTGAGACCTCCCAATCCCACGCGCACATTTATGCCGCGAGACCAACGAGGCAGTCTATGTATGTATGTGAAAGGGCGCAGAGGGCTTTACTGAAGGTCATGTATTTTAAACCTTTCAGGTTCTCTACTGAAAGCCTTTACCAAATATCTAACCAACTTACTGTAAGAAAATTATATATTCTCCAAACCACTCTGAAAATACATAGAACCCTATCGTTTGACTCATCTATTAACAACTCAAGAAGAAAAAATATAGTTATCCCTCTAACATCCATTAAAACAGCTTTTGCGGATAGGCAGTACGTGAGGCAGTCAACCCGCTTATACAATATGTTGAATAAAGAGTTGGGTATTTACTCGATGACATACCATGATTTTAAAAAGACTCTCTCTAAATGTCTTTAATCCAAATCATATGATGAGGTGGAGACAATGTTGCATAGTAATTAATAATTAAATTAAATAATATTTTACTTGTCAGTGGATAATAGCATCTGTTTCTCCGATCCTAAGACATTGTCGCAGGGCTGACAAATCCCAGACACATACAACCACACACACACAAACACACACACACACGCGCGCACACACACATGTTCCACACATATACATACACACATATTTATGCGCATATCTAAACATATATATAGATAGATAGATAGATAGATAGATAATTGCTTTATTGTGCAAATGTTTGTACAAATTTGGTGTAAATAACTTAAATGTAGATACATATCAAATGCACAAGGGCGGCCTTATCGCTGAGTGCGATCTCTTACAGGCAACCTTAGGATGGACAGACTGAAAATGACAAAAAGCTTTGATGTGTAGCGACCAAAAGTATCTGCTTACTAGAAATTGTTTTTATTATATACATACATAATATATATACATACATAAGCAGGCATACATACAATAGATATGATAGGTGCTAAACATATAAATAAATACATAATATACATAAATAATACATAATATACATTTATATATATATAGGTACAATTTACATATAATACATATAATAATATAAACACAATATACAGTGATACAATTTGTTTACAATGACAGATAGTGCTTCTTTAGTGCATTTTTAAATATTTTCAATGATTTAGCTTGCCTAATTTCAACCGGCAGCGCATTCCACAGACGCACAGCCTGAACAGCAAAGGATTTATCGGAGTAGTTTGTGGTATGTGCTGGCATCTGCAGTCTCAGATCCACCGACGACCTCAAGGTCTTTAAATGTGTGTCATGAAGGAACTTAAAACGTTCTTTGAGATACGTGGGGGTATTAGGATTGAACAACACATTGTACAGTAACATAAGGATATGAGTATTCCGGCGAAGTCGAATTGGGAGCCACTTGAGCCTGGATCGAAATTCAGATATATGATCATATTTGCGTAAGCCAAAAATGAATCTAATACAGAAGTTTTGGAGACGCTCAAGTTTATCAAGTTGGTCCTCATTAAGATCAAGATAGCTGACATCGGCATAATCGAGTATTGGGAGAAGCAAGGATTGTGCAAGCGCAATCTTGGTGGTGGTGGGAAGAAAGTTCCGCAGCCTACGTAACGATCCAGCTGAAGCAAACAGTTTACGGCTGGTCTCCTGTATTTGACTTCCCCATGAAAAAGTTTTATCCAGATAAATGCCAAGGTTTTTGACGTTATCTAAGATCGGTAAAATGTTACCGTCGAACTGAATCTGAGGCAGTTGTGACCCATTGATCTTGGATATCATCCTGGAACTGCCAATTAGAATGACCTGTGTTTTTGACGGATTTACCTTCAGACCATAATTTTTGCTCCACGTACAGATATGCGCCAAATCTGTGTTAATATTAGAAAACGCCATTGAAATTGTCTCTACTGGTGCCTGTGAATATATCTGCAAATCATCTGCATAAAGGTGGTAGGACGAAAGTAACTGTTTGGAGATAGAATTAATAAAAATTGCGAAAAGTAACGGAGATAGCACGCCACCCTGCGGTACCCCGACAGTTGTATTACACCACGAAGAGTACGAATCATCAACACGTATACGCTGTCGGCGTCCAAACAGGTAACTATGAAACCAGTCAATTACCGTTGGAGATATGTTAATAGAGCGGAGTATGGCAAGTAGGATGTGAAAATCCACGGTATTAAATGCGTTGCTAAAATCAAGCAAGGACAACAGCGTGAGCTTTCCACCATCCATGCCCAGCCTTATCTCATCAGTGATATGAACCAATGCTGTGGTAGTACTATGACCAGGACGAAAACCGGATTGGAAAGGATTCAGGAGAGCATTCTTGGAAAGGAAAGTACAGAGTTGCGTATGCACAAGACGCTCAAGGACTTTGGAAAGGAATGGAAGTATAGATATAGGACGGAAGTCAGTAAGGGAACAGGGTTTGGATTTTTTAGGTATTGGAACTATTTGTGCATCTTTCCACGCTGATGGAAAGACGCCGCTGGTAACTGAGTAATTTAGGATATGACAAAGGACAGGGAGGATTTCATCTAGGATGGGTAGGATCATGTTTCGACTGATGCAGTCATTACCAACAGCATTGGATGAGATTGAAGTGATGCTCTTTTTAACATCACAACTGGCAAATTGCTCGAAAACAAAAGGTGAATATTTGGGAGTTGGGATACGTGAAAGATCTTGTAACGTGTTTGATTTTGTTGTTCCATCAAAGTTGGGTGAAGCAGTGAAATGTGCGTTAAGCGAATCTATATTTATATCATTGGAGATTGTGTCATTGCGAGACTTACCAACTCCCAGTGTTCTTAGAAATTTCCAGATTTTAACTGGGTCTCCGTTTTCAACAGAGCTGTGAATATGTTGGCGTTGTGCTTTCCTACACGCCTTATTGCAGAGATTTCTAGTACTTGTGTATTTTTCCAAATTCGCAGGGGTTGGACGACATTTATACTTTGCCTTGGCAGCCGCTTTCTTTGATATAAGAATTTTAATTTCGTCAGTCAGCCAAGGTGCAGGTAAATGCTTTAATTTAATGGCACGGATTGGTGCATGCTCGTCGTACAGGTGAGTTAACTTATCAGTGAAAATTTGGACTTTGTTATCTACACAGTCTGATGAGTACAAAGGAGACCAATCAATATTACGGGCATCTTCGCAGAGCTTCAAACGATCCATCCCACCGAAATTGCGTTGCATAATAATTTTAGGTTTTACCTTTGGTGGGCGTATTGTGTATGAAAGATAGATTAGGTCATGGTAAGAGAAAGAATCTGCAGAGCACTGACCATGTTTGGATACAAAAGTAGGGGAAGAAACGAAAATTAGGTCAAGGAGAGAAGGTACAGAGTTTGGAAAATGGTGTGTAGCATTGAGAGGAAGAATAGATAGATTGCTCGAATGTACAATACGCTCGAGGGTTGTGGCACGATTATCCTGTTTTATTATGCAGGTGTTAAAATCACCCATTACAATTGCGTGACTGTAAGAAGGTACTAAAGTTTCTAGGAGTTGTTCGAAAGAAGGGAAAAAATTTATACGTAACGAAGGAGAGTAATAGACACCTAGAAGAACTTTAGAATGATTCAGTTCCACTTCTAAGAAGAGATGCTCGCCGGCATTCGCGGGTGGTGGTTGCGATGAGGTGCTTACTATACGGAAGGGAATTTGAGCACGTAGGTATATAGCAACACCGCCACCAGCACCAACCGCGCGATCATTTCTAATTAGGTGGAACCCCGGAAGAGAATATGAAGTTGATGGCAGACATGGTTTGAGCCATGACTCTGAAACGAGAATAGCATGGATGTTCTTACAGTCAAAGGTTGTCAGTATATCAGGGAAATGGGCTGGAATACTTTGGGCATTTATATGGACTACATTAAAGTTCCCCGCGTATATTATTTATTAAGTATTATAATTAGTGTTTAATTTACAATAAGAAAAATGTCTTCGGCAGAGCTGTACCCCCTAATACAAGTAAATTATTTGCTTAAAAGGGAGTACAAGGGAATATGTTAAATTGTACTTTGAAGATGAAACAAACTATTATTATTAAACTATTATTATGTACTTCGAGTAAAAATATAAACTATATAAGTACTATCATTATCTTATCAATATTTCTTAGTTTCTAAATGTCATGTTACAATAAATATTAATGACAATGGTAATTCGGCTTCCAAAACGATAAGATATTTATTAATATCGACTATAACTATCATTTTCAATAAAACCACCCGTAAAATAAACTAAAGAAGACAAATAAATTGCCAATATATTTGCCTTCTCTTACAATATACATACTTTGATACCGAACATCTTTCAAAATGTTATCGCTCAGAAACTACCCGTTTAATAGAGCGCCACCACAATAGTGTCCCTAAGGACAAGTCACAGGTAACAATGGGCCAATACCTCGGAAATAAATCAAACCTTCGGATCTTACTGTGGGCCCAGCATTGTACCTTGCGGTACACCCTTCTTTGTAACCTTATTTCTTTTAACTTAGAGACTATTATACTGTGTGAGTTTTACCTGTAGTCTTACTGTGTGAGTTTTACCTGTAGTCTTACTTTGTATGGAATGTCTTTGTGGGATTGTAATATTTATATACAGTATTGTGAGGGTGGTTTTCAGAGAGGTTGGACGTTTAGACTAGAGAGAACATGCTCGCCATATTTCCTTATACCGAACGTGCAACACGTAATCTCAGTTGGTCTTAGTTGGTTAATCATAACGTCAAATTACGCGTCTCATTTAAAGAGGCATAGACTCCTTACAGACTCATATCTTTGACTGCATTCTCTAAATAGCCGTGCTGTAAATCCCATCATTAAGGAGTGATGGGATTTGACAGTGAAAGGAGATATCGATATTTTTTGAATGAGGGATAAATGCGGAAACAAACTATCGGAGATGAATGTAAAACTGAATCGTACCCTCAAGCTTCGGCGTGGCAGTCGGTTGCACTCACGCCAACTGGGTTGTCAAAGTAGTTCACTGCTGTACTAATATTTACATAAAGGCGAATCATTTGTGCTGGCGGATCACAAATCGGATTACCTACAACTCTAAAAAAATCGAGCAGTGTCCAACGTAAGTGATAGCAAGCAACGTGATATGATGCGACGCACACAAATTGCCAAAGCCTGCCGCATTAGCCAATCTGGTATAATTCGTACAATACATAATCTAAGTGACAGTTTCTTAGCATCTCATCGCAACGCATCGCTCATTAGTCTATGAATAATTTTTGTCAATAGATTTAATGGCTAAAATGAACAATTATACACGTGAAATTTTTT
Organism: Euclidia mi; assembly: GCA_944739405.2. Classification (NCBI taxonomy): domain Eukaryota; kingdom Metazoa; phylum Arthropoda; class Insecta; order Lepidoptera; family Erebidae; genus Euclidia; species Euclidia mi. The sequence continues at coordinate 114,994,408 of OX123181.2, read as the reverse complement.
AGTACTGTCTGTCTGGCAAGTCTTTGCAAAGCACTGTCCGGCGTCGACACCAAAAACTACAATTTCAATATTTTAGTTGTTGTTTGCTTCTACGGCTTAAATATATCGACACATACTAAAGTTAGACATTAACCAAAAATATTTATCGATGAATCATCACTGTCACGAACAACACTCGGTTTCCTAACTCTATGTTTTGTCTACTGTTTGCCTACCACGACGCTGCTATAAGAGCGTGCTGCTAAACCTATCGACAGCTCTTTCTATCATACTGCATGTGCTATTAGAAAGAAGATATCAAACATAGCAACCGCTGTTGTTATTTAGTGTTACTTCTATGACTTAAGGTTATATTTCTTTGGTGGTTTTCCTTTGATATATTTAGAACATTAATCAACGTACTTCAGGTTGATGTACAAAAGCGTCAAAATGTTTGTTCTGAATGAATGAAGTAATTTGTTTTAGATATGTATACTGGTGTTTATGTGTTGCATTAGAGTAGCTCATGGTTTTGTAGAATAAAATTATGGCGTTTTCTTTCTTTTAAAGGAAATTGAACTTTCTCGATTAGATTCTCGATCTTGATTGGTTCAAACAGGGTTAATATTGTAGATTTCAGTGATGCATAGGCAAACGACTAATCTTAGTATCTAAGCAGTCTGGTATTATTAAGAAAACCTTTGTACGTTTCTATAATTTATCATTAAAATTGCCCCAGACTAAAAGCAAAATTGAGACTCGACTGGATTGAATCTGGATTGCATAGATTGACAAATTGATCAGTAAGGTGTCTAGACTGTTTCTAATATAGAAAAAATAAAAAAAAACACAGTAATACACAATATTTCTAACCAAACGAACTGTAACTCCAAGAAATAAATATAAACTTTGTATAGGTACCGTTATGTAGACTTGAATTGTATAAAATAAATTCTTAAGTGAATGCTATAAAGGTATATAACAAATTGGACAATTCCTTTAAGTGTTTACCTTTAAACTTATTCAAGAAACAATTAACGCAATGGTTAAAAGAAAAGTGTTTTTATGATTTAAAGGAATTAATGTTATATCACAAAGAAAGAAAAGAGCATACCTGAATATTGTATAAACTTATTAACAATATTATATTTTAAATATTTAATGCTTTGACATAAAATAATTACGGACGCTTACCTTAATTATAATTAATTACATATATCAATCAATAGACATAATGACTTAAGATAATACATACATATATATATATATATATATATATATATATATATATATATATATATATATATATATATAATATTATATATATATATATATATATACTCGCGCTTGTTTCCCCGAAGGGGTAGGCAGAGGCATATTAAACGCCCACTTTTCGCCAGTGTTTTGATCCCACGTAATAGATGGCGAGTCTATTGCCGCTTATCGGGATATTTTGTTTGCCAGAGCCTCGTCCGTTGATCGGCAAGTAGACCACTAGCAGGTGAGGTTGGCTTGGGACCCTAAGTTCTTGGTGGGAACCCTATGCACCCACATCACAGTCACATACATTTAATTTGGTATAATTTATTAGTTCACAGTTTACATAAAAATATTAAATTAGAAATCAGCTTAGAATTTATTGAGGATCTACCCGTACTGATTTTATGTCGAAAATATTATAGAAATAAATAAAACATGTGCACACCATATGTTATGGTAGAATGTAATGGACTACAACAGAATTAACACCATTCTATGTACAACTATATTATTAGTCATGCTGGCAAATATACTATTAGTCTATTCTATTCTCATGCTAATATAATAAAGCTGAAGTGCTTGTATGTACGTTTGGTTGGTTGTTGGTTGGAAGCGCGCAGGAGCTACTGGTCCGACTTGCATAATTATTTTTGTGGTAGATGCCCCATTTATCGAAGAAAACCATAAGTTATAACATCACGCTACGAGCGACGAGTGCGGAGCAGTAGTTCTAAATAATGCGGGTGTAACCACGGAGTTAACTAGTTCTGGATAAAACTTTAGTCAAAAGACATAAATACTTTCATTATTAGTATAATAACGATCTGAGTTAGTGCATTGAGGCGCGCTCATTATACGGACTCTATATGTATGACACTGCCTCCCAGAATTTTCGAACATAACTTAACCCTGTGATCATCTTCCCGGTACTAAAAACATATTAATTGATAGTCACCCCACGGAATCGCCAACTAATTCAACAATTATAAGTTCTAACTATATTCATAGGGGACGTACAGTCGAGCGGTTTGTTTGTTAATTGGTGTCTTCAAGTTTAGATTAGAAATGTAGATGTGATTCGGTTATATTCATACAAACATACATACATAGACTGGTGAGGTAGGCAGAGACTACGGAACGCCATTTGCAACGATCCTGACATACCTTTCTTGCTTCGTTCACTCTCATCAAGTTTCTCACGCATGCTCTTCTGTTTAGGGTACTTCTGACCTGTCCTTTTTTAAGGATGTCTCCAATCTGGTCAGAGAACGTCCGTCTAGATCTTCCCTCGGTTATATTCAATTTATTTAAAGGTTGAAACTCTACTGGCAAGATCAGCAGACTGCTACGCATAGTATCTTGGGCTTAAAACTGTACGTGTAACTTTGTGTTATTGTGATGAATCTAAGCTACTGCCTGCCTCCATCGTCCAGTGGATAGCGTATGCGACTGCTAATCATAGGTCCCGGGGTCGATTCTCGGGTAGGGCAAAAGTAATACGAGGTTTTGCCGAATTCTCAGTAGCAGCACGTAGTCTGGTGATGTGCCCGATAGCGACAATCGGCTCGCCCCCTATTACGTGGGACCTAAAAAGTCATGGCGAAATGTGGGTGTGATACCTATTACGCCTCTGCCTACCCCTTCGGGGATACAGGCGTGAGTCTATAAAAAAAATCTAAGCTAGCACAAAATCAGTTTTTTTTTGTTTTTGCCTGCAAGAGCAACAAAACTTCATCCATCCTTAACAACTTTGATGTTTAAAATAGTAGTAGAATAGCAAACTTATTATTGTTTTTATAAGATTCAAAACTAATTCTCCATAGCTCCAGTACAGTTAACACAGCTACGTTCGACCTCAGTAGTTACAATGAAAATGGCTCTAATTTCTCGGGCTCAACTGTACTAACTCCACCTAATATCTGGGTACGTTCTAAGTCCCCGCCTAACGCACGCATATGAAATTCAATGAGCCTCAACCGGTTCTCTAAGCCGCAACTCAGCTATATGATTGCTAGTTTTGCTACACTATACTACTGATTAAGTGACTTAGTTGGTCCGCAGAATTTCTGGCTAAGAAATGTTCGATAGTATTGTATAAGTACGTAATGGCTCTTTCTGGAACATGTTGTTTTCGTAGAGTTAGATAGCCCATTTATCGAGGAACGCTATAGGTTTTATTACATCACGCTATAGGCCACGGGAGCGGAGCAGTAGCCTTAAATAACGCGCGTGTAACCGCGGGCTACACCTATCTAGTAATAAATAAAATTAAACACAGTTAATAATCATTACAATAATTGTTCGTATGATGTATACAAACCCCGAAAGTTTAAAATCGATTAATAGAAAATGTTAAAATAAAAAATATTTCTAAACTAACTGACCCGGCAAACTTCCTACCGCCTAACAGTCGATTCTTTCACTTTTTTTAAATTTCTTTAACTTTTGCTCGCCTTAAGAGCCATCCTCGTACTTCAAGGAATATAATTAAAAAAACCGAAATTAGTTCAGCTGCTCTCGAGATTTTTATATTATAGAAGATATATATTACACCTAACTTAGTTCTAGATTTATATTATTTTAGATCGTCTGTCAAAGAAGGTCGCTATTTTATTTAATCAGGTATTTGTTGCAATTTTGCTGACATATACTTTATAAAGATTGAGCGTCGGCCGCATTAGGCTATCTATTACACAGGTAAGAGCAGGCCTAAATTTGGAATGATATGTTAGTCATATTCTTTAATAAAGTCATTAAAAGGTTTCACTAGATTCAAGATCTTTTGTACAACGTGGACAAACATTTTTTTATTAGCTTTTTAGTTTTATTTTATCCCGTTGAATAAATTTATTTCATAATAATGTACATATTATTTAGGTATATTACGACTTAACAATCTTAAAACACAATCCTATATATATATATATATACAGAACATACAAAACAGAAAATAAATTAATTTAGAGGACGCCATAAAAGTCCTCCACATCGCCGACGACCGGGAGCGTGCCCAGAACGCTGGCAGCATTGCCACGTTGTATGGCAATGCTTAACTTTTGGGCCAAGTATACTCCAGCCTTCTGGTCACACGAGGCGTCGACCGGCCTCTTTGCGAGATCTCTAAACAGAGATCTCGCACTTGGACCCCACGGCCCCAACGTTTCGACCCCAAACGGCGCAAATACGTAATCCCCAAATAGGTTTACGTATTTGCGCCGTTTTAAGGTCTACGCTGTAGCAGCAGCAGCGCCCGCACAACCCGCTGTGCCAGAAAAATGAGATGGCGCGAGGGTATCGACACACGCTGCGTTCCACACCAAAGGCTTACCCAAATTCAATGGGAGTAAAGACATACCGTCTGGTCTTTTACCATCGTCACGTGCCAGCCCCTGAGGTTCAAGTTGTTCAAAATATTCCACGTTTTGGTTTTCTTGGAATCCTTCATTTATTTCCTGCAACACAGGCTTTATTCATTTTATAAAAATATAGGTACTTCATTTAAATTTATCTTGAACTAAATTGTAATCATACAACTCTCACCACTGCTAAGATGAACATGCCTCATAGTACCCATATAATAGAATCATACAGAAATTAACTTAAATGAAAATTACCACTCAAAATAAAAACTAGATGTCTAGAGAGACTTTAAGTTCTTACTTATTTTGTTTTTATTCATCTATATTCTATTGAACAAAACTATTCACAATATGTTAGCTTACATATTAATCAAAACTCACGAAGAATGAAGCCATCAATTCAACAACGTTCGCTTACTGAAAGGACTACGTTCTGTACGATATTCTTTTAACTGATAAAAATCTGAGTTGTTCGCGAGTTAGAGCCGTTGGGACGCTAATGTTGCGCAGTGACTCCGCGGAATTCAAAGTGAGTGCCGCAAAAAATACGGGTCAAGTTGGAGTGATGTTTGAGGGAAGGTTCTCGATTCGAATATTTTTTGTCTTTTTTAACCGACTTCAAAAAAGGAGGAGGTTCTCAATTCGTCGGAATCTTTTTTTTATGTATGTTCCCCGATTACTCTTAGACGCCAGGCCCGATTTCAAAAATTCTTGTTTGTATTGAAAGAGTATACCTCCCAGTTGGTCCCATGATCATCAGGTCAGGATCTGATCATGAAATCCTGAAAAATCGAAGGAACTCTTCAAATTTTATAAGCACACTTGAAGCGATTTGACGATAACAACCCAATGCCGTCGAGTTTGGGCTCGTTTGAGTCGTCTTTACATAGACTTTGATGCTGGACGATTTCCATGGTCTGATGATGGAGCTGGAAGGTAACCATGAGATATTTGTGATACAACAACCCAATCTTATCGAGTTTAGGGTCGTTTGTTTCGTCTTTACATGGACTTTGGTACTGGATGTTTTCCAGGGTCTGATGATGGAGCAGGAAGGTGGCCATGGGATCCTTAACATAACATAACTTCACGCCTTTTATCCCCGAAGGGGTAGGCAGAGGTGTATACACACCCACATTTCGCCAGTTATGTTTAGGTCCCTAATGTAATAGGGGGCGAGCCTATTGCCATCTACCGGGCACATGGGATCTTTGTAATACAAAGATGCAATCCCATTGAACTTGGGCTCGTTTGATTCGTCTTTACATGGACTTTAGTGCTGAATGTTTACCAAACTCTGATGATGGAGCAGGATGGTAGTCATGAGATATTTGTAATACAACTACGCAATCCCATTGAGTTTGGACTCGTTCGATTTGTCTTTACACGGACTTTAGTGCTGAATGTTTTCCAAAGTCTGATGATAGAGTAGGAAGGTGGCCATGGGATCTTTGTAATACAATAACGCAATCACATCGAGTTTAGGCTCGTTTGCTTTGTCTTGGCAAACACTTTGGTACTGGATGATTTTCGGGATCTGATGATGGAACTGAAACGAACGTGAAAAAAAAATACTTGAAAATGCCAGAAAGTTACAGGTCTACATTTCAGAATTGAGGCAAGTAAGGAAGGCCTCCCCATCATGTACCACCTACACTATCCTATATACCTACTTACCACCTATTACTATTTTTTATTAGTATACCACTAAAAAGCAAAAAATAAAATTATTTTTAATTAAAAAAGAACCGACTTTAAAAAAGACTAAAGAACTAAAAAGCAAAAAATAATTGGTTATGGAGCAAAACTTTTTGGAGTCGGTGCCAAGCCCTTACGCAAAATGTTAATAAATTACAAACTACCTATTCTATTAACAACGAAAGTTATATAAAAAAGTGTAGAGGTTTTATAGTCAGATCAGAAATAATTGGCTTGGCACCGACTTGTCCGTGTGGTGACGGATTAAGAATACGGAATATCACGACCCCATATCATCCCATGGGTGTCGTAAGAGCCGACAGAGGGAGCATATTATGCAGAGAACAGCACTGTAAGAGAAGGAAAACTTGATACAAACCCTATACCAACCCGTTTGGCCAGCGTGATATAGTAGGCCAATTCCTCCTTTCAAAGGAGAGGCCTGGTCCAGCAGTGGACTGTTAAAGGCTGATGATGATGAAACAGATTATGTTTACGTCTAAAATAAAGCCAGTCTTATCTCATCTCATCATACCAAAAAACGTGTATGCATTGCAAGACACTGAACCGTTTGCCTGAATTTTGTGCGCGAATTTAGACAAATGTAGTACAGTATTATTAGTTTCTATTTTCTAAGCTCGTATTAGTAATGCGATGAAACAGATTAATTGGTTCTATAAATAAGTGAATATATTAAAAAGTAAAATTAATACGAAACTTCGTAGTTTTTGAGTGGCAAACGTTTTAAGGCAGTAAAATTTCAGTTGAAATATTGCATTCGACAGATGTTTATGCTACTATTTATACTTACAGGCAACAATTTCAGCAAGAACAAGCTAAATGGAGCTCTATCACTTAAAATAAAACAGTTTATTATTGTCACTTGAACAATTCTAGTCATAATTTTTATTCACGTTATTTGACCTTTTGTGGCAATGGTCATAATTAAGCTTTAGATTACCACAAAGCTATCATCTTCATAAATTACACTCTACATCATAAATCATCATCAGCCTATATCAGTCCACTGATGGACAGCCTACATCAAACACCATTCAAAAAAGCACCCATAATCCTCTTCTCCAAACATTTGAACCAAACTCACATGCTTAACATCTAAAAGCGTACATACATCTACGGAACCTTAAACCCTGTATTTTCCGTCGGAGCCTCGTTTCAGAGGCTCCTTTAATTTGGCGAATGATTTACTTGTGTTCGTAAAGGAAAAATCGCCCATTTATACTCCCAAGTTCGCCTGTCGATAAACGACGGGCAGTTTTGCATTTTCAAGAAGTGTTTTCGCGCTTGTCCCTTTTGGAAAAGCAGTAAAAAGTTTTTCTTTTTCTCTCTCTTAAGGTTGATTTTTCAATCGTCAGTTAAAATTTACTTGACAGATAAACTATAAGCGAGCTAAATTGAAAAGTACGTTACATCATTGATCTACTTTATCCATAACGGTAGTTTTTAATTTGTAAGTGTTATATGTTATTGTTTTGTTATCTTTTAACTGACGAGTGAAAAATCGGCCCTTAATCTTGTTTAGAATTTATAGTCTCAATTTGGCTCGGTTTGCCTTAGGATACGGAGGAATGGCGCGTTTGACGTGAAATAAAGACTGTTTATAGTGCAGACGGTTTCTCTGATCATATGAAAGTATAATTCGAATTATTGTATAAATATAATGGTATATACGCCACTTTCTCTATAGACGAAGGGTATTTTATGTCTTTTTATACCATTGTATGCATGACAATGCATACTTTCATGATGTCTGGGGAAGTACAATAATTAAGGCCTTAAGAAGAAACTCACAACAGTTATTCAATTATTAGTTATGATGTACCACTCATATGCAAAATACGATACGTAGGTGTTTATTTGTCTCTATAAAGCTATATCTGCTGTTCTATTATTTTACTATCTCTTTATGGTAAAATTAATTACTAGTCAAATTCCTCTATCTTCATAGGGGTAAATAGCCCGATTTACTTCTCAAAAAAGTCATACTCAGGATCAAAGTCGAACGCATGCCACAAATCGACAAACAACACGGTAGAACGGGTGTGTAGCAAACCGTAGTCTGCTTTTGGTGACACGTAGCAAATACCGTAGATGTGTAGACATGCTACGAGTAGTTTTCAATACGAAATTGCTTTGAGTTGAGTCTCGAGCAAGCTAGCTCAGAATTTGTGCTACGACGGAATGGAACATTTTACATGTTTTATTTCAGCGCTTTATACTTTTGATTGCTGTATTAGTTTTCTAGCTCGAGTACGAAGGACTTTCACGTGTAATGTTCCGAGAGTTTTCATTCAAATGTATTTTGTTCCATTCGCAAAACTTTTATTCACAGAATTATAATTTTAATTCCAGCTGATCAATACAATGAATATAGATTTTTATTGCTCGAAAGTTTGCCTCTTCTATTGACATGCCATAAGGTCTGGAGGAGGATTGGAAAAGTAACTCAAGACTGCTAATGAATCCAGCTGATTTTAACGTTTAGTATAATTAAATATTGTTGGTGTAATTATTGAATAGACATACAGAATTTTATAAAGGATGTGACGACCACTTTTCTTCTTCATTGCGTTGGGTTTTGCACGTACAACCTTATGACTTCATATATATACATAATTATGTATTAACCCGTGAGAAGGCGCGCTATGAGTATTTTGCTCACGCATAAATTTATTGCTGAAAATTTCAACTTTAGCCCTACTGTGGCACTACAAGCTTCACAGTACCTTCCCAAAATTTCATCCCCTTTCCCCTTACGCAACACTCGCGCCAGTCAATGCCACCGTGACTGGGTGGTGATGGGTTTGAGTGCGGTGCCTCGTGAAGCGCGGCATTTTGCTCATCGCGCGCCCGTTCGTGTAAGTATTTTTTTTCTTAGTAACAAAATTTATTTAATTGTTTTTTCGTACTTATTGTGCATATTTATTTATTAACTTAGTGGATATATTATTTAAATATTTTATTTGTTTCTTATAGTAAACAAGGTCTACAATGGGTGATCGGCAAGCCCCTCAAAGGAGAAAGGGTAGTTTCGTCCCAAGTGTTGTAAAATCTTAAGACTTATAAATCAAACTAAAGGGTGTCCGCAACTACACCCGTACATTAACTGTTCCTGCCGGATCCTGAGGGAGTGTTGGGAAATCCCTTCTTAGTGCACCCCACGGTCTTCAAGGAACAATATGCCAAATTTCAGCTTCTTGCGCCCAGTAGTTTTGGCTGTAGCTTGTCTGTCAGTCAGTCATTAGCGAAATGATTTTATATATACAGATGAAAGATCCCAATGAGTGTATTTTTATGGGCGTAATTCTATAACTGAAAATGTTTTAGAAGTTAAAAAAATAAAACTTACGCGGTCTTATTTGAGCCAACACCTAAGAAATGACATGTAGAGAATCAAAATATGCATAGGAGCTATGCAAATCAATTGTTGTACCACTAGTAGAAACCAGTAGGCGCATAATTTTACATTCACAAAATGACATATTGACGCAAAATGCCACACTTTATTGGAAGTGTGGCATGCCACTTTAGCAAAATGCGTTTATAGAAAGCAAGCAAAAAGCATCCATTTTGAGCAGTATATCTGTGTTCACTCAGCATGTTAATTTTATGTGCCATATGTGTTATGAAGGACACATAACTAAAGATCTCATGGAAAATTAAATCATTCCATTTTATTACAATTTTGTATTTCCCTCAGCGACCACAACCGTTGCAAGCCGGTAGAAACGTAGGAGAATAACAGAGGTATTTATGCCTCGAAATAAATAAATTATCGCGACTAAGACCCGCTAAATAATATTGTATGATGTATACAAATCGCGAAAGTTTAAAATCGATTAATTTTGTATTTTTTTAGTTTTTTAGTTTTTATGTAAAGTTAGTCACATATTGAGGCCTAAGTGCAATATTTTTTTAGGTCGCACATAGGACTGCATGTTTTGTTATTTAGTACAAATAAAACACTTTATTTACTTAAATAAAGACTTCTTATTTATTATAACGTGTAAATACTAAAAAAATAATTAATCTCAAAGAAAACGTCATTTGAAGTAGCGTGAGAGTGTTGCTCACGCACGCCTGCTCGTATAACTTTTTAGGGCGCGCCTTCTCATGGGTTAATATATAAACTGTCATATTCATCATAGTAGTATAAATTGACAGTCTTTTCCTCTGTCCGTTTATTACAATATGTCATTAGTTCGTTTTCTATTCGTGATAATGTTTTGTGACTATGCTAGAAGCAATCAGTTGTAGATTAACCACATTTGATAGCTTCTAGAATAAGCGGCGATAGCCCAGTGGTGTACGTAACGGACAGCCGAGAAGATGGTCTCAGGTTCGATCCCCAGGTACCCCGGGCACACACCTCTGAATTTTCGAAGTTATGTGTGTATTAAATATGTTAATTATCGCTCGCTTAATAATGTGCCCAGTAAATGGCATTAGGCTTGCCCCCTATTACATTGGGACCGAATCATAGCTGGCGAAAAGTGGGTGTGTAATACACCTCTACTTACCCCTTTGGGGATAACAGGCGTGAAGTTATGTTAGGTTATTTTATGTTATGTGCAGAATAAGTTTTCTTTGTGTCCTCTGGTTTCATGTTTGCCAAGTTCCTGATACATGATTTATTCCTACAGTGCGACCTATTTTTTTAAGTAAATGTACTCATACAACATACTAAACTATCCTTTATTTTACTTTCTTTCTCTATCTTTCTTAACAACCTAATAAATCCCTCAAATCACTCATAACCATTATTTTTCCGAACATAGCAATAAATTATTGAAACCGCTGAATAAACGAATAAGGAAGTTGTGTTCGGTCACGTACATCGACATTCATCCCTTAGTGCGATGCTTTGAGGAATTGCAATAGGGGTGGCTTTGGGTGGCGACGCCCAATAGTTTCTGCCTTTGTAAAATGTACGTCACAATTTTCATTTAACGTTGGTCAGAGGGCGACTGAGTAATTGTGGGAATTCCACCATTTTTTAGTTGTTTTTTTTTCTTGTTTTTCGTCGGTACTGGATAGTTTGATACACCTTTGTTCGATACACTTGAATATACACATTTATTCACAAATGCATCGAAATATATAAAATAAGCAATTTCAAAGATGTTTGAATGCCAAATCTGGAAGGATTAAAATATACAGAAAAATGCAACTTTAATGATTTCGTGTAATGAAAAATGCTGTCATAAGGTTCTCCTAAAGCAGGGATGAGATTAAGTGAACATGTAAAATAACAATACCTAGCAATTACATTTTATTGACTATTATTTTGCCCTTAAAGCATAATAACATCAGGCAGTAGTTAAAAGCTGCCTTGAAAAATATTATTTAACGACTGGTTTGAAAATAATATATCCTCATTTATTCATCAACAACTCTATATTTACAAAATTGGTTCTTTTGTTCTTATTACATTTTACAATTAATGCTAACCCAAAGTGGAAAACTTATCCTCCTATTTTTAAATCTGGCAATAAAAATAATGTCTTCTAAATTTAACTAATTATTATGCTAACGTTAGTTTGAGTAAGTTTAACTACACTTTTAAAAGTCTACTTATCTCCTACTATCTTGGGACCTGTGACTTATTAATGGCTAGAGCCTTTTTCTGTGCGACTATAAGCAATGATATTGGATCCAGTATTTTCTTTACTACTGTTTTCTTTTTAGTTTTACTAGTATTTTATAGCAGCGATAGCCTAGTGGAGAGACCGACAGACTGCTACGCAGAGGGTCCGGGTTTGAATCCACGGCGCGCACCGATGACTTTTCGGAGTTACGTGCGTATTAAATTGCTAATTATCGCTTGCTAAACGGTGAAGGAAAACATCGTGAGGGAACCTGCATGTCTGAGAGTTCTCCATAATGTTCTCGAAAGAAATGTGAAGTCTGCCAACCCGCACTTGGCCAGCGTGGTGGACTATGGTCTTACCCATCTCATAATGGGAAGAGGCCCAGCAGTAGGACAGTATAAAGGGCTGATGATGATGAAGATGAGTATTTCATCTAGAACTGACTAAATTGCTGAAAGGAACTATAATAATAATAATATTCTACCACATTCACACAACACCATCTAGTCCCAAACTAAGCAGAAGCTTGTTAAGCTTGTAGCTTGCTATGGGTACTAGATAACGGATAAACATACTTTTATACTTCTTTTTTGTAAATACATACATATTATACATAGAAACACCCAGACCAGGACAAACATCCATGTTCATGCACACAACTGTTTGACTTGAGCGGGAATCCAACCCGCGACCTTCGGTGTAGCAGTCGCTTACACTCCCGCGGCGCCAACCGGTCGTCACACGAACTAAACGTTAAACTTTCCTACAATAGTGCTTTGGAAATCCACATCATAAGCCTTGTTCATAGTTTGTCCCACCGCTGGGCATAGGCCCTTTCTCATTAAGAAAAGTATAATGCCATAGACATCACATGTTTGTCGAGAATAGTATGGCAAATCTTAAAAAATACTTTTCCTTTACGGCGATAATTACCGTATATTAAAATGTTATGTCAGTATATATTTCGGCTCGCTCCCTATTACGTGGGACCTAAAAATTCATGGCGAAGTGTGGGTGTAATATAACCCCTCTGCCTTCCCCTTCGGGGATACAGGCGAGAGTCTATAAATAAATAAAAAAAACTTCACAGATAAACTTGCCTACAGTGGAAGTGGAAAACGGTCTCAAGCTAAGCCGTCAGGGTTTACTACCAAAAGAAAACATAAGGAAGCTAACAATAGCAAATGCCATCCGCACCAATTATTTTCCTAAGAAAAATATCCATTTTCCTTTTACCTTACATAAAATAATACGCTATTGTACTATCTAACGATAATTCAAAATATATTAACAGCCATTACAAACGGTAAATAAAGGAAACTAGACAAACGGGGCAAAACAAAGTCACATATCAGCCATTTCCGATTTCTTCGGAAGCGGATGTCACCTCACCCCCTCAGCGTCCCCTGGCGGCCATTGTCCGAACGATAACGTGGCGATAAACGGTTTACGTTCAAATATATAGTTGATGTAGTGTTATGGTGATAGCTTGGAAACTGTTGCTAAGTTTGTGTGTCAAGTTTGGATAGGTTTCAACCACAGAAATGAGTTTCAACCATCGATCGATGGTTAATAGTTGGGACATGGTGTGGATTACATTGTAAATTAATTTCAATATGGTGGATTGATGATGTATTGTTTTGATAAAAATGTAGTGTTTTAGTTGCTTTAGCCACGTAGATATGAAGGGTTAATTGTTACACGTATGGCGTGGTGGGTTAAGCAATTGCCTCGCTGTTAAGAGCTATTTTAAGAGTTGTGGGTTAGATTCCAACAACAACGGGGCAACAATTTGTGAACAATTTGTGTGAGCCAATAATTGTTGTTTCGAGCCTGGATGTACTTTGGATCCGTTACTTGAATTATTGTTAAGTCCTCTGTGATAGGTATAAGATTTATTCTTGCACTAAGAACGCGGGAGTTGTATTTAACCTTTAAGTATCGGACGTCATATTTTTATAACATTAGCGTGAACGTGGCAGTCTCATATGCTACACTTCCTAGTGTTATTTTTTTAAGAAGTTTATGCAAAAGACGTTCATTACTTTATTTAACTTGAAGTATCGGTTAGTCACGTACTTTATTAAATATCTTGGAACATACAAAATCAAAACGTCGGGACAGTATTTGGGTAGTTTTAAGTAAACTTATTTTACTGGGTGTACTGGAGTACATCTGTGAATATGGCGCTTGCAACAGTGCAGAAATATCGGTTACTCCAAACAAAGGTATGTGGTATATATATCCTAAAAGACCATTTAAAATAAGTTTAAATTACCACGAAAGTTTAAATTCCTAATTTTAAGTATAGCTATGTCTTAGCTACTAAAAAAATCCTGTCTTTTGTATGAGCGGTAAGTGACTGGTCATCCTCTGTTGCATAACACTTATTGTATACTTATATTTTATACCGCGTAGTTATGGACGTGTAGCCTGACAGGCTACAGGTGATTTTTAAATAAAGATTACTTTCGTGTTTTTCATCGAATGACGCAACCTCGTCCTTTACTGATCGTTTCGTTACTAAAACTGAAGCTACTGACAAGCTCAGATAAGGGGAGCAAGGGGTAGTTCATAAAACTTAGAAACTCCATACTTAAAGGTTAAAGAATGAGTATAATTATAATGCTCATGCTACACCTGCATCTTGACGCGTATATTAGCGCGTTAATTTAGGCGCTACTTAGATGTGGCCAACGTTTTAACGCGTTAAATTACAAATTTCCAACCCACATTTTTAACGCGTAGTTGGCCATTGCCATTAACGCGAACGCTAATAATGCAGGTGTAGCAGTAGCATAATGGTATGGTTAGTGTTTGCGCAAAGTGAGACTATTACTCTAAAGCATTAATCAATTTCTGCAATTTTGATAAGTCACTGCCATATATATTATTACAACGGATATGGAATCATCTGGGATTCTCTAAGTATATTTGTGATTTATAAATCTAGCATTACAAAAAGTATACAACACATCACATAAAGGACGCACTTTAAACCGCATTTGCTGTGTAATAAGAAAAATAAAACAATAGTAAGACGTTTCTACAGAGGTCGTCGCGACGTGTGTAAGTACTCATTGTTTGCGAGGGACACAACACTTTACAATAGGACCTCAACCTCGACGCTTGTTCCACGGCTCTAGTGACGTAAGTTCATTCTGTCTTAGAGGATGGCCGTTGGGAAACTCAGGGTATTTTTTATTCGTTACAGAAATCGTTTTTGGTTTTGATAATAAATAATATGAAACTACAGATCAGCCTAATCGCAGGAGTACTCAAACGTTCAGTCATGGATTCTAAAATTGTATCGTAATGAAGTCAGCCGTTTAAGAGACTTCAGTGGCAAATACGTACATCAAATTGCACTATCGCAAGCCTTGCGCTGTTCACTGCTGATAATAGGCTTCTCCTAAGCATTGGAAGGATTTGGTCTTCCTACGACACCCGACGCATGAAAAAAGGGTAGCGACATTTTGTATCCAGAATCTACCGCACATACTAGACACTTAAATAAAATAAAATTATATAAAATAACATATAATTATTATCTTTGTCCACAATCCATTCAGAACTAAGCGCAATGAACGTGGCGTCTATAAATCGTGTACACATGTAAACGTGACGTCACAACTCAATACAAAACAGACGATAAATCAAGCCACGTTAGCTGTGTAAAACTGTCTGTATATATAATTTAAACATGTCTAATGTTGTGTGTGAACGGGGCTGTAGTGACAGCGACTAGCTTGTAACGTAGCTTTAACGGTACCTACAGCACCTACAAATATATACAGAGGTAACGTTTAACACTACGGCGAAGTACAGTAGTATAGCAAAAGAGCCAAAGGGATTATATATGTCGGTCGATATATCATCATTGTGTGATGATATATTTTAATCTGTTTCTTTTTGGTCCACTTTGGTCCCACAGATGAAAAAAAATTGACAAAATATTTCGCCCCTGTGCACCTGGGTGAATCAGTTCCAAGGTGATCAAAGTACATGGGTTATGTCGAATCATTCCACCTGGGTGATTATCAGCTAGGTAAAATCATTCCGAAATGGAATGAGGACACCAAGCAGTTTACATTTTTCACCCAGGTAAACACAGTGGAAAAAAGTATTTTAATCATGTTGCCTATATTTACGATGGCCATAAAATTGCAATGATAAATTTTTAGAGCACTTTTTTATTTTGGCTTAGCAAGATCAGTTTTTTCGTTACCGTAGGCATATGTAGATAGAAAAAAATTTTGACTACTTTGTCTCCTTTGTTATTTGAAAATAAGTTTACCTTACATTGCGGCCTCACCCTATCTCAATCCCATCACGTCTATAAGATAAACACCATGAAGCTTGTTACTGTACGTTTAAGCCTTGCACTCAATTGTTAGCGCATGCGTTCTTACTTCCAAGAGGTAAATTTATGCCGTACAAACTTCTACCCTCCCTACCATCCCTCCCAGTTTAATTTTTGCAACTTATGGTAGCCTATGTCCGTCTCCATGGTCCAATATATCTCTATATTAAATTTCAACAAAATCGGTTCAGCCGTTTTAGCGTGAAAACGGAACATACATACATACATACATACAGACTTTCGAATTTATAATATTAGTAGGGATGGTACGCAACCCTTCGTGCGCGAGTCCGACTCGCACTTGGCCAATTTTTTGATTTTATAATATACTAATAATCCTATCCAATAATCACGAAACGAATTTAAATATGCACAATATTAGGTACTTATCATCATACAGTCTTTCGCTGTACACTGACGGACCAGGGCCTCTGGTAATTTGGGTCACAGTAACTTTGATACGTTAGCGGCGATAGCCTAGTGGGGAGACCGACAGACTGCTACGCAGAGGGTCTCGGGTTCGAATCCACGGCGCGCACCAATGACTTTTCATGACTTTCGAAATTATGTGCGTATTAAATTGTTAATTATCGCTTGCTAAACGAAGCAAAAAAGGCGTTTGTTAGGTCAAAAAGAATAGTGAAAGAAATGGTTAAAAGGAAAAAAGAGGAAAAGAAAGATGAGTTTGATAGCAGATTATCTGACGATTTCCGGAGAAACATTAATTTTTTCTGGAAATCCGTTCGTGCAGTTCGAGGAAGAACTTAATCCTCAGAATACACATCGATCAGAGACAAGAATGGAAGGATAAACCGTGCGTGCTAAAGAGATGGAAAGAGTATTTTGAAGGGTTATTTGAAAGAACGGCGATAGAGACACCGATCGATGAAATGAATGGTAACGATAGCAATGATGAAAGCGTTATTGACGTGGATGAGATCGTGCAGGCACTGGGAAGTATGAAAGTAGGTAAGGCTGCAGGATATGATAGGATTACAGTCGAAATGCTGATGGCTGGACAGGGCATCATAGTTGGTCAGTTGCAGCGGTTATATAACTTGTGCTGGAGCACCGGCCGAGTACCTAATGACTGGGCCACAGCTGTAGTTGGGCCTCTTTATAAAGGAAAAAGCTCGCAACAAGACTGCAAAAACTATAGAGACATTAGCCTTCTCAGCATTGTTGGCAAATTGTATGCAAAAGTACTGATTGAAAGAGTTATGAAAGTAACCGACAACAAAATATGGGATGTACAAGCGGGATTCCGAAAGGGTATGGGATGCACGGATCAGGTTTTTTCCTTGCGAAGCATAACCGAAAAGTTTTTGGCCAAAGGTCAAAAGGTCTATTGCGCATTCGTGGATTTGGAAAAGGCTTACGATAAAGTGGTGAGGAATGAAATGTGGTCGGTGCTGCCAATGAATGGGGTGGACAGCAGCCTCGTTCGAGCTCTGAAATCCCTTTATGAGGATTCTAGAGCTTGTGTGAGGATAAACGGGGCATACACTGACTGGTTTACCATCGAGAAAGGTGTTAGACAGGGATGTGTAGCGTCGCCGTGGCTGTTTAAACTCTTCATGGATAGTTGTTCGCAGGATTTAAAACATAGTGACTGCGGATTAAGGATGAATGGGTTACTCGTCAAATGCCTCCTTTATGCTGATGATCAGGTAATACTTCCATCTTCAGCGGAGGAGTTGCAGAAGATGGTAACAATCATGCATGGTGCGTTAGAGAGGAAAGGAATGAAAGTGAATGTAAGTAAAATGAAAGTTATGGTTTTTGAAAAGGAGGAATGCGTTACGGCTTGTAATGTTTTGATCGATGTACAGCGAGTGGAACAAGTGAATGAGTTTGTTTACTTAGGTACGTTGTTTACAAGAGATGATAAGAATGAAAAAGATATTGAAAGAAGAGTTAATGTAGGTAATAGTGTGAATGGAGCTCTGAAGGCGTTTATGAGTGTATGTTTATCAATTGTCCAGTACCAATAATAGTACAAGATCTGCTTCGTTTGGGACTAGATGATGTTGTGTGATATATATATATATATATACAACATGTAACAAGTTTAATGCACATCATGAAAGTACTTTGTTCAGAATCGGCAACTGAATCCATTTCCGTCATTATTAATATTGTTTATTTTTAGTCTTAAAATAATTAAAATAACGTAAATTGTAGTCACTCATTTTTTTTTAAAATTGAGCTATTCGAAAATAAACCTTAAATCAAAGCAGAACGGCTTATTTTTAAATGCATTTGTTAAATGGTTCCACGTTGACTTACACAAACGCACACATTAAAACAACACAATTTAAAAAAAAAAGAGCTATTCGAAAATAAACCTTAAATCAAAGCAGAACGGCTTATTTTTAAATGCATTTGTTATATGGTTTCACGTTGACTTACACAAACGCACACATTAATACAACACAATAGACGGCAAAAGACAATAGCACACAATTGACCACCAAAATTTCTATCATCTATCTTTCACTAACGTAGGTAATAAACAACGGGAAAGAGCGAGACGTAATATCTCGCTCGCGCTGGCGCATGACAAGCGCAGCGGGCGATGCGCTTAGACATGTCATGACAAATACAACCGGGAATATCTATCTGATTCTATCAGTGAGTGCTGTGAAAACCTTTTTAAAAGTTCACTTGTTTACAAAATGTGTAATGGTGTATAATTGAATCATTCAACAACAAAGTGAAAAGTTCAACATCATCTTGATGTTGACTTGTCACCCATGGACTTTCTCATTGTGGAGAAATATTAAATCACCAGTTTATTGTGACGACAGAAAAAGTGCCGAGTAGTTAATTAATTAAGATACTAGCTGCTTTTGAAACAGTGAAAAGATGTGATTTGTGAGGAAATACTGAAGTGCTACGTGGACGAAAGAAATGTGATTTAAGCCTGTAAGTTATTTTATTATTCTATTATTGTAAGTATTTAGATTCACAAGACAACTTTAAACACGCCGTTCTTGTTTATTTCTCTCATTGATATTCTTTTATCTGATTAAGTTAAGATAGTCACAATAGTCACTTACGATGTTAAGAAACAATAGATCGTGCATATTAATAACAAACAATAAATAATTCGACTGTCCACACCATAGCTTAAAAGTGTGATAGAAAGAAATACTCATAATATCTTTGGTAATATCAACAGTAGCCGACAAATTGTTCAAACATCATTTTTGTAAACCCCACTCTATCAGAGTGTGGTTTACAGACTGAATTTCATACATTTTGTTACTAGTCGACCAAGCCAACTAGACAAATGTCAACGTGACAAAATTCAACATAATTCAATAATTATAATCCAGAAATTCCTAGTCTAGTACCGATTGCAGGCGCATTGTACGTTCACACGCCGCGTTCGCACGTTACGATAAATAATTTCTGGATTATAATTGTTGAATTATGTTGAATTTTGTCACGTTGACATTCGTCTAGTTGGCTTGGTCGACTAGTATATCGTATCGTGTATCAGATCGCTGTTGTTTGTTTACCATAGCAACCGTTTCGTTTGTGTGCGTGTGCAGATTTAGAGTGACCACGATTTTCACTTTTAATTGAGTTAATACTTTCTTTAAAAAACATTATTTACGCAAATAAAAAAAATATTTCAATGCATGCATTATGATTGTAACAAGGTTTTCTAATTGGGGTGTCTGAGGATGTGCGTTATTTCCATTACACGTTGTATATATATATATATAATTATTGTGCATAGGGTTCCCACCAAGAACTTAGGGTCCCAAGGATAGATCTAGATCAACGGACGAGGCCCTGGCACACAAAATATCTCGATAAGCGGCAATAGACGCGCCACCTATTACGTGGGATCAAAACAATGGCGAAAAGTGGGCGTTTAATATGCCTCTGCCTACCCCTTTGGGGAAACAGTCGTGAGTCTATGTATGTATGTATGTAATTATTTATTTTGAAATATACAACTATATATTCTGTGAAAATTTTAAGCGTCTACCTGTTAGTAGTTAGTACCGTTAGTAATTTTGAGTAAAAAAATACGAAAAAAGACATGTTTATTGTATGGGACCCCCCTCAATATTTTAAATTTTTTAGTTGTCGCACGAGTGATTGATTTCCACGGGGTAGCCGGGATCGATCACTAGCCGAGCAATTAAAGAGAGATAATTAGGTTGACTTACGGGAAATAAATTAAAAATATCACCAGGAAAGTTTAAACTCGCGTTATAATTCCAGTTATTCGATGGCTTTAGTTATAAAGAAAAACTGACAATTAAGATCAACAGATGAGACAATTATCCAGGGCGTGGGCGACGTTGGCACTTCACAGGTCTTCTGATGATCTTGTACTCAACTGGCGGTGCTGGCCGAAGGAAAGGGCCGAAGCCTCGTGACCGCTGTATTTATAGGGCCGGCGCGGAGGGGCGCGAGGGAACGGCCCATTGCTGTGCGTCACTCGTAGCGAGGCTCGCGGCGCAGGAGCGCGATGTGACGTCACATAGTATTTGTTGTTTTGTTATAGTAGGCAACGGAAATATACATAATTTGTGAAAATTTCGGCTTTCTAGCTAGTGACAGACAGACGGACAGACAGACTGCGGAGGTTTAGTGATAGGGTCCCGTTTTTACTTTTTAGGTACGGAACCCTAAAAACATAGAGTTATTGTGTTGATCAGCTCCATTGCTTAAAAGCCTTACGGTTACATCTTATGGTTAGCTAGGTAGTATTGAAATTCTTGCTGGCGTAAAACGCGAATATGTATGTGTAGGTACAAAAATAAATAAAACCAAATAAATTTTACAAAAAATAATTTCAGGAATTTGTAACCATTCGCAAACATATATCTTGTTGGTTTTGAATCTAGACGGTACCTGCTATACTCTGCCATGCCTTTGTATACACAGAGGCGTTTTATATTTTTCGCTATTATGCTTAGTAACTGGGTTGTCTAATTCTAAACTGTAGGTGGAGACCAAAGCTGTGTTAGGGCCTGTTCACGAGATCGGTCTAAGCGGCGCGCGTCACGGCGGGCGGCGCGGCAGAGCGTCGTGCACGCCACGACCCTACAGCAGCGGTAAACGCAGCGGCAAATATGGACGTATTTGGGCCGACGGAGTTACCCATAAATATGGCGATAACCAAAATATCTTTGTGTAACTATACGGTATACTTACCTACAAAATTGTCGATATTGGATCTTCATTTCTTACAAATATTTTATATTAAAGGAATAATGCATATTCGCAATTAATGAGGCGTTGAATAGGTACCTACACAACGTTGATTACGTTAAGTAGGTAGGTAAATCATCTTTTAACTTTCATAGTAGCTGTGTCTGTACCTAAATAGGTACATATTATGTACATTACACAATGTTTTAATGTTTGTGATTTATATTAAAACCTACCATTACATTCTGTAAAACATTGTTTCATTACATATCGCAACGTTTTATTAACATTTTTGTATTTATACAGCGGATGTGTTGCTATCCATACACGCGACCGTTTTAAAATTTCGACTTTAAATGTCTCTGTATTCATTACCGCCACAAAATATTTAACAAATAGTTTAACCGCCTACTTCGTCTCTCGCGTAACGCTGTCTGTGCCGCTCGGAGTCGTGGCGTCGGACTCGGTCGCAGTACATTTGTTCCCGCCGCTCACCGCACCGCCCGCCGCGCCGCTCGCCGCGCAGCCATTCGCGCCAAAAAAAGCACCGCCGCCGCGCGCGTTATCGCTCTGCGCGGCGGCTCGTGGCGTGCTTCGAACGTCTTCATACATTTGATCTTACCGCTCGCCGCCCCGCGTTAAGCCGCCGCTCAGAGGGGCAAGGTCGTGACAGGGCCGTTAGAGACATTTTTCGATAAATCACTGTCTTATCCGTCTAGACTATGCGTTATTGTTTGACTACAGGGATGGCGAGGTAGATTTAGTTGTCACCAAACCAAGACACTGAGGCAAATGTTATGAAGGGGAACGCTGTCATGCAAAAGGTATCGGGCTTAAACGACGACTTTTTTATCGCATAGGACGCGAACGAGCAGACGGATCGCCTGATTGTTGGTGGTCCCTGAGCGGCGCAAGTGCGTTGCCGACCTGGATGGAAAAAGGCATAGGAAGAGGAGTGGGATGTGTAAGAAGGAAAAAATTAAGGACCAATTCTTGACAGTCGTTATTGCGAGTCTACTGACTCTCGAAAATTACAAATGCACTTGTCGAAGTTATAAAATTTCACTATTCCTTTAGATTGCAGATGTCAGACGGCAGGTTCTCCGTGGAAATTCTGTCAAATCTGGTTACCAGTAAGCAAACCCCGTTCTCTAACCGGTTTGACGACTGGTTGGCGCGGGAGTGTAAGCGACCGCTGCGCGAAGGTCGCGGGTTCGATTCCCGCTGAGACGGAGGGTCTCTCAGGTAGGTTGCCGGGGTTCAATAGAAACACTGCAAAACTGAACAGGTTGTTTATTATGTCTCAATACCGCTTACATACAGTATGACCGACTAGGTGTAAGCACTGGCCTGAAGGCTAGAGTATAGACTCCTGCTGCTCTCCGACGCTCGCAGGGTAGACTGCTCGTAGGGTCGCCGGTGAGCTGGCCGAAGTGCACGCTGTTTAGGCAGCTCGGTGGTCGAGATGTAATGTAATCCAATTTTCTACCGGTTTCATTTTTCAACAAAACTAAGTCATCCTTTTGATACGTGATTGGATTTACAAATTTATCGTACATTTGTTTTCGTTTTTGCTTACCACCTAAAAGATTTTTCTTTGAATCGGCTTGTGCTAACTGCAATCGGTATTTTAATTGTAACGGATAATTGTCAATATTGTACAATGGATCGATGTTATCAGAAATATTACTAGGTATGCGACAGAGTTTACCAAAAACTAATTCATGCGGTGTGTAATTTGTTGAAGAGTGAACTGTATTATTAAAGCTGAAACACCAAAACGGTAGCCAATAGCTCCATGTATCTGTGTAACTATCACATTGGATTCTTAAAAATGCGCCTAATGTTTTGTGCGTATTTTCAAGAGCTCCAATAGATTGGTGGTGATATGCTGTTGAAGATAGCTTTTTAATATTTAGAATTTTACAAACCTGTTCCATAGTGGCTGATATAAATTCTGTTCCACGATCTGTTGCTATAACTGCCGGAATACCAAACCTTAAAATGAAATGTCTGACAAATGCATCTGCAATGGATATGGTTTCTTTATTCTTTAAAGGAATAGCTTGAACAAATTTAGTTAGTTCACACTGCATGGTCAAAATATAACAGTTACCATCGATGTCTTTATCTAAAGGACCCACTAAATCTAAATATATTTTATCGAATGCCGAGGAAGCGGTCGTAGTAATTTCCATCGGCTCTTTAACATATCGTAAATACTTAGATTTTTGGCATTTTGTGCACTTTTTGACAAATTGTTGGACATCCTTTTCAATATTTGGCCAATAGTACTTTCTTTTAATAGTGTTTACCATTCTTCGCACTCCTGCATGGCCGCTAGTCGGCAATAAGTGGAAGTCATTCATTATGATAGTCTTTTCGTCATCGTTTACTATTCTCTTTACTCCTTGTAAGATACATATTCGAGGTCCGGACCAATGTATAAGAGACTTTATTTCTTTACAAATATTCTCAATAAAATCAATATTATCTTTATTTTTAATCACGTAAACTTCCTCAACATGTATTAGTTTACAAAAATAACTCAATTCTTGCACAAATTCGTCTCGCGAAAAATGCGCCTTGAAATCGAGATTAATATACATCGTCATTCGATTTGCCACGAAAATAAAACATTTATATTCTTTATCAATCATATTCTTCTCTCGCAAAATTCGTAAATCACTACTGTCAATAAAATCCATTTCCACAGAATCACAAGGTTTTCTTAGTATGTCCACAACTCGTGGTTGATCAGGCCATTTGTCAGTGGATTTCCTAAGAACCATATTTTCATCATCTTTCATTCTATCATTTCTTTCATTCAACTTTTTCTTTTGCGCTCTCGTCATCACAAACATACACTGTTCATGCATATTTTTAAGATCGTCTGATGTCAAACACACTCTAGATAAGGCATCTGCTATAACATTTTCTTTACCTTTGACATATACTATTTTAAAATCATATTCTTCCAAAACTAAGCGAAATTTTAATAACCTGCTTGATGGATCTTTTATGCCAAATAAGTATACTAGTGGTTTGTGATCTGTCATTATTGTAAATTTTGTACCATACAAATACGGCCTAAAATATTTGACAGCCCACACTATTGCTAAAAGTTATTTTTGAATAGTTGGGTAGTTCCTTTCTGCTTTATTTAAGGGTCTACTCGCGTACGCTACTGGTCTTAAATCTTTGTTGCATAGTACTGCACCAATAGCTATACCCGAAGCATCTGTTTGAACTACAAATTCGTTAGAAAAATCAGGGTACTGTAGAATGGGTGGAGAAGTTAAAGCCTTTTTTAAATATTCAAATGCATTATTACAATCGGCAGTCCAATTAAAGGGTTCGTTTTTTCTACATAATTTATTTAATGGCATGGTTATTTCTGAAAATGATTTAATAAATTTTCTATAATAATTACAGAACGCTACGAAGCGCTTAATTTCGTCTGAATTTTTTGGGACTGGATAATTTTGTAAGACTCTAATTTTCTCTGGGTCTGGTAAAATACCTTTGTCTGAAACAATATGACCTAAATATAAGCAGGTCTTATATTTAGGTCATATTGTTTAAAAAATCGCATTTCTGCGGGTTCAATTTTAAATTCACTTTTCGCAATCTTTCCATGACCGTAACTAAATTTTGATTATGTATATTAAGACTTCTTCCCATAACTACAAGGTCATCTTGGTAAACCAGACATTTGTCATAAGTTAAACCTGACATTGCTATTGACATCATTCGGCTGAAGGCACTTGGGCTTGTCTTGAGACCCATTGGTAATGACCAGAGTTAGTTGTAAAAGCTGTAAATTTACCACTCTCAGGCTTCAAGGTCACTTGATAATAACCTTGGTGAAGGTCAAGGTGTGTGAAATAAATAGCGCCAGACATAGAATCCAAAATCTCATTAATGTTGGGTAAAGGGAACTTGTCATCACAAATCGATTCGTTAAGTTTCCTGTAATCTATTACTAATCGCCATTTCCTATCTCCTTCTTTACCTTTCTTTGGCACTAATAAGACTGGACTTGACCATTCACTATTAGACTCCTCTATGATATCATCTTCCAACATTTTATTAACTTGTTTTGCTATTTCTGGCTTCAAAGCTTGCGGTATTCTATATGGCTTAAGATAACTTGGACCAGTATTTGGTTTAAGCACTATGCCTTGCTCATAAATATTTGTAGTAGTCAATTTGTCGCCATTAAGGTAAAAAACATCAGAATATTTGGCACAAATTGCCTCTATAGACTCTTTTTCATCAGAATTTAAATAGTCTAATTTTAATTCATTTAGCAGTGTTTTCACTCGCTCAACATATAGATTAGAATTACTAAACTGACAAATACTATAATTACTTAAGGGTTGCACATCAGGTTTGAAGGAAGGCAAAATTATTTCTTTATCACACACATTTAATATTCTCACAGGTACTCTACTATTACGAATTGTACCTATAGTGCTAGCTAAAACACATCATTTGTTTACTGTTTCCCACAAATAATGACATCACTATTATTAAGTTCGCTTACAAATATGTAATGAGTTGACTCTGATCGGGCTGGAATAGTAAGTGAATTATTTAATCTGTCACATTCTTCAACAAAATCTAAATTATACTGTCTACCATTAGTATTTATTGTAAAAATATTTGTATTTAGGTTTATATTTGCATAATATTTATTTAAAAAGTCTAAGCCTAAAATTCCATCAAATTTTAATGGTAACAAATCAAAAACAATAAAAGTGTGACAAAACGATATAGAACTATGATTTAAAGTTAGATCAACGATACCTTGAGAACGACGTTGACCACCTATTCCATTTATTAAGGTATTATCCTTCCGTATACTGATATTATTGGGTAACGCTTCCTTTTTAATAATTGACATTGAGGCGCCTGTGTCCACGAGCCAATAGTATTTAATATTATTAATGCTAAAAACAACATACTTTGCACTACCATGACAAGATAAAATAAAATGGTTAAGATCGAAAAAACTGGCTAGGCTGTGGGTCTACATTGGTATTTGTTTCGGCAACATTTTGTGGAATATTATCTGTTTATTGCACCGAAAATATACCTCTACCACGATTTCTGAAATACCTAGTATTTATATGACCTCGCTGATAACCTCTATAATTTGAAGATGTTCGTCTGGGGTCAGATAGGGCATTTGAGGAACGCCACTGTTGTCCACTATTGTTTCGATTAGACAATTGATTACGATTGTAATTGTTATGAAATTGACCATGGTTATAAAAATTGCCTCTCTGATAAGAACGTCCTTGGGATTGCCTAATAAAGAGGGAACCACGTCCATTTTTAGATGCATGCATGATGTTACCTGCTTGTGGTTGGTGCGATGATATTTCCTCGTCCTTTGCTGCCTGGATGGTCTCCGCTAGACTGCTGTAGTTTCGGGCCGAGATAATCGTCCCAAGCCTAGAGCTGCGCAGACCTTCTGAAAAGTGTTTTATAGCAGACTTTTCATTTAAAGTTTTCAACCCGTCATACATGCTTGGATTATCGTTTGTTTGGGCAATAGTCAATTCTGTAAACAGTCTTTCAACTTCGCTACCAAAACTGTCGATTGAGCTAGAACCTTGTCGTATATTCTGTAACTGTGTCTGTATGGCCATATAAGATTTTTTAGGCACAAGATGCTTTCGCAAATCTTTAATTAAATCCTCAATAGTCGCATAGGAACGGGCAATACGCAGCTTTGCTTTTTCTGTCAATCTGCTTTTGAGAATGAATGTAATTAACATGGTCTTACCTTTGTCATCTAACGAATCTGCATACATTTCGACACAATCTATTAACCGTTTGGTAGTCTCCTGCTTGCCGTCCATAACTGGCAACAAATTACACGCCACCTTAAAGTCAAATTCCATCTTGAAAGTAATATCTGTCTTAGAAGAAATACATAAATTATTTATTTCGTCGTATACCTTTCGTATATTCTGAAAAACCTCTACTGCCGACGCTAATTTAACGTCCTTACTATTTTCTAACAATAAAAAAATATTTTGGCAATGATCGAAAATACATTTAGCTTCACTTAACTTAGTCTCAATCACTTTACCTTTAAATCTACTTTGACCTTTCTTAATCAAATATTTGCGTATGTTTACCAAAGAGTCAAAATTTTCTATTAAATTATCAATCATGTTCTATAATAAATATTTCAAAATTTAACATACGCTTTAACTTATATTTCTAAGTTATAAAACAATACAGTTTTAAGTAGAATAGCTACGAAACATTATAATTATAGAATGTCCAACGTTGCAGATTTACGCGCTCGGTATCATATTCACTGAGTACTTGTGTACGATTATAGAGTGCATTAGTTATTAGCGTAATGAAATATGACACTTTGTGACCTTTTAAACACTGAACACAAATGGTTATCACTCACGGTCGTTGCTGGAGCCGTTATCCACTCGTCCTCTCATGGAAGCTCTTATACGCTGGAACGTGCTAAGACCCATTTCTTCACGTATCCATTGACGATGGCAATTTCTATATAGTTTTATTCCAAAGTACATTACCAGAACAGCTATCACAGCGAGTATTATCATTGTGACCAGACTCAGTCGCTCCATGTGACCACCAATGTCCTTGAGTAAAGCGTCATTTTGTCCGCCGGCCGAATTCTGGCTCAAGAAAACTTCCTCTTTCTCAACAGTTAAGCGACACATTGTTGTTGTTTACTGAAAATGCTAAAAAAATACTGGAAAACTAAAATATAGCCCCTTGGCAGACCCCAAGAGGCAGGGTCGCCATGTGATATTGGGGGTCCTCTGATAAATTAAAGATGGTCTTGTACGTACGAAAGTAGTTTATTCAATGAGTTACAATATAATGCGCATTATTAAGTAAACTGCATAGTAAGCATTTCATACATATCGTTATAAGAGAGCATACTTAATAGGTAAATCATTCTAAAGGAACATACACACTACACGTGTTTCTTAGAAAATGAATAAGAAAAATACAGCAACTCAAGCCATTTGTGATGTGAATGTGATTTGATCGTTATAAAAACAGTTTTCCATTTAATTTCTGATACTTACCAGGTAATATCAGATAATCAACATTGAGAGATGTCATTTTCAAATCATTCACAAGTACACAAACCACTCACAAGTATAGATCTAATGCCAACTCCAATTCTCCGAGAGCTAATGAACACAAATATCCACGGAACAGAAGCTGTTCGCACTTGTTTTTGTTCCAATACCGAAGTTTAGAATGTTCCAACATGTTTGAATAGAACATGACTTCTGTAATGCCCCAAGTTATGACGGTTTGAAGATTATATGGGTAGTACGATTTAGAGAATGAATTTATAATTCGCCTGTTCTAATAGTATGAATTAGGTGTTCGTGATTACACATGTTTTCTTTACGTTTGAACATATCACACATATTTTCCCACAAAATGTGCTGCTCTGTGGAAAAATTTTCGGCATATTATAAAAATAGCGATATAGTCATTTAGATTAGCTTCAATATATTCAGGGGTATTGACTCCCCTGATATGACTGTTAAAGATCATCATAACGGGCGACACCAATGGCGTCTTTAACGTGCTAATTATGTCACGGGGAAGCAGTAATATATAATATACTACCACATTCACACAACACCATCTAGTCCCAAACTAAGCAGAAGCTTGTGCTATGAGTACTAGATAATGGATAATATACATATATACTTTTTTTTTGTACATACATACATATTATACATAGAAACACCTAGACCAAGACAAACATCCATGTTCATGCACACAAACGTTTGACTTGAGCGGGAATCGAATCCGCGACCTTCGGCGTAGCAGTCGCTTACACTCCCGCTGCGCCAACCTGTGGTATTTTCAATATGCATTAACAATGCATATTGAAAAGTCAGTGGTGAGTGCAGTGGGTTTGAACTGCCTGCCTGTTGCATAACAGTCTATTGGGCTCCACTGGGCTGTAGTTGCCAATCGTGTAAAATGTTTCTAACGCTACAAAAAAGTACAAAAAAAGAACATCCAGATTCTGCTTCTAGGTTAAAAGAATATTATTACTTCTTATGTTTATTTTTATATTCCTAATGTCCGATTTTTCCACACTAAACATTTTTACTCTACTGAACAAAAGAAAAGACTTAATCCTTCGAGAATGGCCCTCGTTTGTCGCGTTAAGCTTAGTAGGTTAGACTTTAAGTAATAACAAGAAAATCTCAACAATTTTTGGCACTGCGGCTAATAAATAGGGCAAAAGGTCGCTCGTTAAATTGTATCAAAACTTGTTTATAGAAACTTAGGCTTACAGGCTTTGTGAGCCGTGGACGAAAAATGTGTCTATTAGTTGTCTGAGTCTGATTGTAATAAAATGAAAATGAGGCTACAAGTTTTTATTGGTTGCGGTACCTAATTGTTGCCGCGGTCTGACGAGTGGTGCTAAGTTTTGGGTCGTGAATTAGTATTGTAGTAAAGTCGTGAGAAAATATATACAGTTACCTATAATTTTTATTTACTCAAAATGTCTTCAATTACTGATATATCACCCGAAATCCTTGCTGGTATAGTCTCGCGGATGGCGAGTATGGAATCTGAAATACAGTTTTTCCGCCAACTGCTATCGAAGCAAGCGGAACTTATTCAAATTCAAACCGAAGAGATCCGAAGCTTGAAATCGGTAATTCTCAATAAGTCACCATTGCCCGCGGTATCCAACTGTACTGCTATACCAACGACAGGCAAGGGCAGCCAGCAAAAAGCCCTTCCCATCCACACTAAAAAGAAACTAAACAGAGTGAAGAACCCATCACGAATAGCGGCTGCGACAGTTAGTGAAGACTCACCTAATTACGACCAAGTTGCTGAGCTCTCTGAATCGGAATCGGTCCCTGAAACCACATTGCAAGGACCGTCTAATGAAAAACCAAGTACCCACCCAAATGTCAAAAATGGTGATGATCTTTGGACGGAAGTTCAACACAATAAGCGACGCGCCTTACTATCACTGCGCTGTACTGCCGGTCCATCTGTGACGTCACTAAAAGCGGCTGAACCGCGTAAACATTTTCATTTATGGAATATGCTTTCAAGTGCGGACGAAATCAAGACATATCTAAATGAGCTTTGCCCAGAGAGAGCTATTACCGTAGAACAATTGAAAACGGCCAACCATTATAACTCGTTCAAAATAGGAGTGCCAGAAGATTGCTACGAAAAATGTTTTTCGGTGAACGTTTGGCCTGAAAACGCGCGCGTTAAGAAATGGATAAACTACAAAAAGCGCGCACCTAGCTCGCATAGCCAAACGTTTCGACGCGATATCGGCCAGCAATGAGCCGCGCACAACAACATCAACGCAGATAAATATATTTTATCAAAATGTACGGGGGTTGAAAACCAAACTTCGCGTATGGTATCCCAGCTTATTGCTTTCTGAGCATTTACTTGTTGCTGCGACGGAGACCTTCTTGGATGGCTCAGTGGGCGACGCCGAGATCGTACCTGATGATTGGAGCTTGCTCCGCCGCGACCGCGCCACCCGCGGTGGCGGAGTCCTGCTTGCTGCGCGACCGGGCGTCACCATGCGACGCCGACCAGAGCTTGAATCGGAGCTCGGAGAAGATCTATGGGCATGTATCACTCACCTAGGTACCTCTCTTATTGTATGTGTAGTTTATATTAAGCCAAGTGCCAATGACGCCATCTATATGAATGTGTTTTGCAAAATTGAATCTTTTGTATCTCAATCTAATTGTACTTTTTTAATTACTGGTGACCTAAATATGGAAAGTGCTTCTAACAATATTAAAAATTATTATTGTTATTTTTTAACCTATTGTAATCTAACTGAACATAATAACATCGTTAATTCTCATGGAAGTATTCTCGATGTCGTGTTGGCGCGAGAGTGCATTGGCTCGCGGTCGCGATATGTGTGCGTGTGCGAGGGTGAAGGGTTCGTACCGATCGACCAACTGTACCATCCGGGGCTCGAGATAACGCTAAGTCTTCGATCGCACACTGACAAAACGACCGAATTTCTACAACCGAGTAATATTGCAGTATCACACGATTGGAATTTTAATAAAATAGATATCGTATTATTTAGTTCATTGCTTGAGGAAATTTCTTGGCAACCTGTCCTTGAGAGCGATGATGTATATTCTGCAACTGACGCTTTCTATAAGATAATTTATCAATTATTTGATCTTTGTGTTCCTAGAAGGAATAGGCGTGCTACAAAGTGCAAAAGATATCCCGTATGGTTTGATGCTAATATTATTAAAGATATCAGTTTGAAATCTAAACTGCACAAGACCTGGTTGAAGTCCAGATGTATAAATACCTATAGATTATTCTCGGACATCCGTGCTAGCCTAAAGACTCGTATAACTGCCGCATACAAAGCTCATATGATAGCCATTGAAGAAAATTTACAAAACAATCCACAACGTTTCTGGGCTCATGTACATAGCCTTAAATCTAAGGGTGGTTTTGAGCCTAGTGTCACCTACAAAGACACTGTGTGTGTAGGCGTGGGAGCAGCTGAAGCATTCGCTAATTATTTTTCTAGTGTATTCCTAAGTGATCTGCCTGCACTTGACTGCAAGACATGCGTCGAGTACGGTGTGCATGGCGGTTATGTTTCCATACCTACTTTGTCACTTCGAGATATAGATCGCGGCATAAACAAATTAAAATCGAGTAGCTCGATTGGTCCAGATAATGTACCTACTTTTTTACTCAAAACTTATAAGAAACACTTCATTTTTCCACTTGGTCATATTTTTAACCTCTCACTTAAACATGGCAAATACCCTACCCAATGGAAAATTTCCAGAGTTACCCCAATCCCTAAGAATATTAATAAGATATTAGTAGATGAATACCGTCCTATAGCAATCTTGTGTGCTCCTGCAAAAGTATTTGAATATATACTACATACAGAAATATACAGACAGGTAAAACAGTTAATCGGTGATGAACAGCACGGTTTCAGGCCAGGTCGCTCTGTCAATACAAATTTATTATGTTTAGTTGATTACATCTCTGGTGCGATGGATCGTAGGCTACAGGTTGATGTAATTTATTTTGATTTTCAAAAGGCGTTCGATAAAATTGATAATGACATACTACTGCATAAATTATCGGACATCGGATTTACCCCGAATCTACTTGCCTTCTTCGCTGATTATATGAGAGATAGACTTCAGTACGTAAAACATGGCATCTATGAATCACAACCATATCACACTCGATCCGGTGTTAGCCAAGGCTCAGTTCTTGGCCCTCTTCTTTTCCTAATTATGATCCATGACCTTCCGAAAGTGGTGTGTGCCGCAAACTGTCTTTTATACGCAGACGACCTTAAACTATTTCTCGAAATTAGTTCCCCTAGCGACTGCATTCTTTTGCAAAATGATATTGAACTAATTCATAAATGGAGTATCGCCAACAAAATGTTATTTAATGTAAATAAATGTAATGTAATGACCTTCTCCCGTAAAAGAAAACCAATTGTTTGCGATTATACACTGAATAACTTATCCATAAATAGATCACACCATGTTAAAGACCTAGGAGTAACTTTTGATACCGGTTTAACCTTTCACGAGCATGTATCTGATCTCGCTAAAATAACATACAGTCGGTTAGGCTTTGTACTACGCAATGTCAAGGACTTTGCCAACCCCCAAGTTATTAGAATACTTTATAACACCTTAGTTAGAAGCAAGCTCGAATCCAGCGCATGTGTTTGGAACCCGCATCAAATCAAGTACACGCAGATGCTTGAAAAAGTACAAAAGGCCTTTTTAAGGTCGCTTTACAAAATGTGCTATGGATACTATCCATTTCTATATCCGACAAAATTCCTTCTCGGTCAGCTTGGATATAACTCGTTAGAAGTGAGAAGAACTTTAGATCAGCTTACTATCTGCTGCAAGGTGCTAAGAGGCTCTGTCGACTCACTTCAGCTACACAATTTGTTATGCACGTTCTTTGTGCCAGATGAACCCGGAGTGTCGTCAAACAGGCGTGGTCGGCCACACAACCTCTTCCACGTGTATCCCAGTCGTACTGTGGCAAGATCTAAGTCACCGCTAGTCCGTGCGCGCCATCACCTCAATGCACTTCTCGCCGCCAACACAGACTGTGATATTTTGGTGGATAACTGGACATCTATTGTGACTGTCTTCCAGCGGTATTGTGAGAACATAATCGACCAATGGGACAGATGTAAAAGGAATGACATCCATGATGTAGACATAATGGAAATTTAATTACTTCTTACTTACTTACTTTTATTTATTTTTACTCTTGGTGTTGATTTATTATTACTTTTCTATTTTGGTCTGTATTGTATCACGTGTTTGTGTTTTGTTTGTATTAATTATGTATATGATTTGCGTTTGTTTGTATATACTTGTGAGATATTTGTAAGTGGTGTACGCCGTTTTTATCTCAATAAATAAATAAATAAATAAAATAAATATTGAACTATGATTGAGTATGTACTGTGTTTTTCTTTCCTGGTCTCAGAATTGGCTTGACTGATTTTGGCACGTTTTTGATAAACAGCCAGCTGCTTTAAGATTCATTTAGAAAATTAATTGGAGTGCCGTAAGTTCAAACTAACAAAGTTTTGCTAAAATTTCATCTATACAAACATATTACATCTATTACAATTTGTCTGACTCAGGAGCGAACCTCTCCACCTCTTATCAAACTTTTATCTTTGGTTGCAATGCTTCCTGTTTACTTATGCCATACTATCACTCATACGGACATACCAAACATGCTGTGGTGTAACCACATAAACGTTGGTACACTCGTTTGAAAAAATAAAGGCAACTCAAGGTCGGCCCAACAGGCAAATGGGTAAACGTTTAATACTAATACTAGGGAACACCTGCACCTACGCACACATATTTTTTTATATACGCGTTTTTCCGGAGCCTGTGAGAATTTCTAGAAAGACTTTTTAGTGCATCCCTTCACTCTCGAAGAAATACACAGTATGCTATATTTCAGCTTCTTGCGCCCTAAAGTTTCGGCCGTGCGTTGTCTTTCAATCAGTCAATAACCCAAGGATTCATCAAACAATATTATTTAGCGGGTCTTACCTCGATAATTGACTTATTTAAAGGCTTAAAGATAGGAGACACAGAACAGAGATATTTATGCCTTTAAATACTCAATTATCGCCACTAAAACCCGCTCAATAAAATTATATGATGTATACAAATCATAAAAGTTTAAAATCGATTAACCCTAGGATTATTTAAATAGACAGACAGACGATTTACTAGGTTTTGGCTGTCCTTGAATCTAGTAAAAATATCAGCTTAAAAAACAACAAATGTAGGAATATGAAGTACCTAAATTAATGTGCCTCAGTATTCTTAGTAAGCCTTTGACCAAAAAGGGCCTTTGATATTAATAGCTTTGTAAGTCCATTTTTACTTAGGCCATCTTTGTAAAAAATGTTTATTATGCGGGTCTGCGAGTTTCAATTATGTATTTTGTGTATTATTATTCTATGTTATATATATTCTTCTCTTAAACGGGTCCTTTTGTAGAATACCCTGGATAGAAATCACAACGGATATTAACTTCAAAGGTAAAAGTTTGAGGTTGTAATTTAGCTTTTTGATTAGAATACCCTTATGTAGCTTGAATTTCAATCTGACATCGCTTTGATCTGTTGAAGAGTTAGTTTTGTTGAACGCGCTAATCTCGGGAACTAACTCTCGGGGGTTAGTCTGATTTAAGCATTCATAAAATTTTACCCATGACATTCTCATTAATAACTTTTTAAAATTCACCAGGTTAAGTATTTAGTACCAGGTGATTAGCATTATGGTACTAAACATTACTGACATCATTTTTCCTCCGCAATAATGCTTCATATTAGATCGTATAGGTTATTGATTTGATCTTTATCGCACTCTAAAGATTGAATCTATAACTGGCCACAAATGAAAGCATAAAACACGAAATCCAAGTCGCAGCATAAAAAATCAATGTAAATCAAATAGCCGCAATAAAATCTTAAAAAAAGCAATTTAAGTACACAATTAACTTGTTTTGATACATCTCTACTAGCCGATACAGTCCTCAGTCTGAAATCAGAGCCGGCTCATTAAACAGGCCCATAAACATCGAGGCACCGCTTTTATTTCGTATAAAACACTTTTATTTTCTTCACAATGTAACTGTTAGTGTTGTAGCGACCTGTCGCTACTTTATATTACTTTGTTGCTGCGTAAAATTGTACTGTTTTTGATAAGGCTAAGTGGTTTTACTGATTATATATACACATTTGATTGGATAGTCCCATCATTTAAATAGTCCCTTCGGTAATAGAGTAATTGGCAAGCTCAGTTTAATATTGTAAATGTAATATGGACTTAATCCATATCAGTTTGTAAACGTGGGCTTTTCAGCCCACGTTTACAAACTGATAGGCTTTTGCCTGATAGTATACATACACACATAGTCTCACGCCTATGTGCCCGAAGAGGTAGGCAGAGGTATATTGCTACACCCACTTTTCGCCAGATTTATTTTAGTCCCACGTAATAGGGGGCGAGCCTATTGCCGTACCGGGCACATTACCAGACTCCGTGCTGCTACTGAGCATTTCCTAACAGAAAAACCCAATAACACTTTGCCCGACCCGGGGATCGAACCCGTGACCTCCCATTCCTACGTGCACATTTATGCCGCGAGAGCAAAGAGGCAGTCAATAGGTAGTCAGTATCAATTATGATTATACCAATCAAAGGAACAGTCTTGGCTACAGTCAGGATGATCCTGACTGTATCTAAGACTTTTGTCTTGAAGCCAAGTCGTACCACATTGGACAGAGTATACATTTTCCACAGAGCGATTGCCATCTGACCACCGAATTCAACAAGTATCCATAGGTACTAATTAGTGGCCCACACGTAAGAATAATTATTTTGAGAGAATAAGGTGAAAGAGTTATGCAGCTTAATGAATCGTGCCTATCTCAGTCGTGACCCTGTTGACAGAGCAGTCACAGTCGTCATGAGGCTGCATCATCTTTGGCTGATGTGGGCCCCCTCACAATTTCTCGCCCTCTTAATATTGACCTTGTGCCTACATATATTTACTAATGTGTCACATGATTGATTGCACAACACTTGCATCCTTTAATCCCTAATTTGGTAGACTAGATTTATAATAAAAAAATATGTCTTAATTTTAGTCACTCTCGGATATCTTTCTGTAACAACTGTGTTTACAATTTATTGGAATATATACATATATCGTGAAACATTGTTCCTGTGTTTCAATTATATCTCATCGAAGTGACCTTTACACACCTTACATCAAATATACACCACACAACAATACTTACACCATATCAGGCAAAACCTATGTTGTTCAGCATTTATGTAGAGGGTATCCAACTGCTAGTTTTATTTGATCAGCCTATAGCATAGCTGATAGTACTAAAACACCATACTATTGTAACACATGCTATTATTTTTAAGGTCTTGCGTTTTCTTTAATGGGAGGACAGTGGCAACTAAACGTAGTCGTTCTTGAGATCTATGGGCTCGACATCGTTTTGGATTATAAATTAGCGAACAGTCACCAAAGCCTCCAACAATGTATGATGACGTAAATTTGCTACATACATAATTATAGATACCTGTATACTGTAATGAAAAACTAGGACTGATGACACCACTTTACCGGCATAGTTCAGCAAAGCCATAACTTTCGATAGCTCAACGTGAACACGCCACAGCCACGAACTTCCCACTAGACCTTATGGGAGTTATGACAAAGTGCTATATCGTTTACACGTTCAATTTGTGAGAGCTATAAAATCAAAAAGCCCGCTAGGATGCTGTTACACCGTTCGGAATGCGTTTACCTTGGTTAATTTTGTGACGATGTTAATGAGGTTAGTCACGGTGTTAGTACTGGATATCATGATCAAAATAATGTGAGGTAGAACGTAGATTTTATGGTTAGGTCT
Organism: Euclidia mi; assembly: GCA_944739405.2. Classification (NCBI taxonomy): domain Eukaryota; kingdom Metazoa; phylum Arthropoda; class Insecta; order Lepidoptera; family Erebidae; genus Euclidia; species Euclidia mi. The sequence goes on along the minus strand of OX123181.2, from coordinate 114,956,905 downwards.
TTTAGACCTTTCTTCGTATACATATTATGTAATGATTCTAGAGTGGAGACCGCACCTTGGCAAACGTAGTGTAGGACGCCCTCCGGCTAGGTGGAGTGACGATATACGCAAAGTGGCTGGCAGCGACTTATTGATAGAATTCTGAATGCGAGAAATACGAAATACGAGAGCGATGTGGCCTGAAAGAAGATGTTGTGACGAGAATTGAGAAAGGAATGCTGAGATGGTTTGGACACGCGGAGCGAATGAGAGAAGAAAGAATGACGCACCAAATATATGAGGGCAACGTGTATGGGCAAGCCAGTCGTGGCCGACCTCCTACGACATTCATCGACCAAATTGATGACGTTCTGAAAAACGAAAAGGTCCGGAGCACCCGGATCCGGCTAGCATGTATGAAAAGAGTAATGAATGTAGAGGAAGCGCGTGAGGTTTGTAAGGATAGAAGCAAGTGGCGTTTAGTTGTCTCTGCCTACCCCGACGGCAAAAAACCGTGAGTATAATTATGTATGTATGTATGTACAATCATTCTTACACCGACTACACTTGGCATCATCAAATCAAATGAGCTCATAATGCAAAGTTTTAACTTCGGAATCTCCAAATCAGTATTAGCATCAATAACAGACCTAATATTCTCTTTCCAATTTGATACATATCTTGTAACCAAATCTGTAACAACGGCGTTTAATAAAATTTTATGGCAGCCGTAACATTTCTATTTGCAACTAATGTAACAGATACCGTTCAATATCAATTTCAAACAAGAACATATCAGTTGTAGATAGAACGATATTGATTGAAATTGTCATATGAATGGAGATTAAAGTGCGGATAAGAAAATACCGTACTAAACAGTTTTTTTTTAGAAAATTCTGTATCCTACACAACACCAATTATTATATGAAAGAGAAAGTCGCTGGTAATGGGGCTTTTAAAATATTTTCCTAACAAATTATTTCTAAACAGTTAAAAAACAGCAAATATTATGTATTTAGCTGTTGAATGAGATCGTCATTTATGTCTGAAAACTGATAGTAACTCTAATATTTTTTCCTACAAAATACGTACTATGATCTCAAGTTATTGAATTAGACAACAAAATATCTAAAAGAAATTGGCTTCTTTCTATTCATGTAGTTGGCTACATCAATACAAAGAGGCACATTTTTCGTACATTTTTTATGAAGTGCACGTAGATTGATAGTCGACTGCTTTAGCGTATTTTCGTAGACTGACTGATCAACAACATTCATCAGGGAATAGCAAGCCTGTGTACGACAAATTCTTTCTGTAACTCAGAAAAAGATCTAGGACACAAAGTACAGATCTCTGCGACTGAAGTTAAATTTGAGGCAAATTTGTGTGCAATGTACCTTGTGGGAACATTTTACTTCTTTATTTCGTTGTTAATCACAGCAATGTTTATATGTGTGCGCGCATTAATTCTAAAAGTCAATTTGGTGGTAGACCTGTGCTGGTTTCAACACAAATGGACTTGTTCTAACAGTATAGTTCTGCTCTCTTCTGAGGTACCAACACTCCCACCATAATTTGTTTTATTTTTTTGTTCACATAACATAAAAACTTGCAAGGAATTGGAGTGAAGGACTGTAAAATGATGATAACTTTCTAAACTTAAGAACACACGAGTGGTTTCACACTGGCTACAGTTAGTCATAGTTTTATACCACCATATTATTTTATAGAAATAAAATAGAGTATAAAATAAAGTGACAATGCCGCTCAAAAATCTTGGCAGGTATAATTTCTTATTCAATACATTAATTGTGTAGTTATATTATTGATTCATCAGCCTTTAACAGTCCACTACTGGACTAGGCCTCTCCTTTGAAAGGAGGAATTGGCCTACTATACCACGCTGGCCAAGCGGGTTGGTATAGGGTTTGTATCAAGTTTTCCTTCTCTTACATTGCTGTTCTCTGCATAATATGCTCCCTCTGTCGGCTCTTACGACACCCATGGGATAATATGTGGTGGTGACATTCCGTATTCTTAATCCGTCACCACACGGACAATATTACTTACTTACTTACTCCTCTGGCGCAGCGACCCGAAGTGGGTCTTGGCCTCCGATACAAGAGAACGCCATTTATTTCGATCTCGTGCTGCCCCCTTCCAGTCTGTAACCTGGAGCTCTTGCAAATCCCGCTCAACTGTGTCCTTCCACCGGTATTTAGGCCTGCCAACGCGTCGGCGGCCGATCGGAGTACCAAGATATACTTTCTTGACACTACGACCGCCATCCATTCTCTCTAGGTGGCCCAACCAGCGGAGTCTCTGGGCCTTTGTTTCCCCGATGATGTTTGGTTCGGCGATTAGCGTCTCGATTTCGTTATTTTTTCGGACTCTCCAAGTACCATCTTCTCTTTGGGTTGGGCCAAGAATCTTACGCATGATTTTTCTCTCCGTCACTAAAAGCTTTTCTTCTTCCTTAAGGGTTAGTGTCCACGCCTCGCTACCATACATTAAAATAGGTCTTATGACGGTTTTGTATATGCGTATTTTGGTTTTCCTGCTCAATAGCTTGGACACTAACACCTTATGCAGGGCTATACTACATCGGAGAGCGTTGTGGATTCGGATGTCGACTTCCTCTTCCCTTGTATTTGTGTCCGTGATAGTGCACCCCAGATACTTAAAATTGGCAACACCTCGGAACGAAACATCTCCAACGCGTAGGTCTTCACGCTTCCGCCTTGTGTTTTTATAGCGTTTCATGTGGAGATATTCCGTCTTGTCATGGTTGATTTCCAGTCCAACCCTCGAGCTTTCTAATGCCAGAGTTTCAGCCAAGACTTCCACTTCCTTTTTTGTTTCACCCAATAGTGCTAGGTCGTCAGCGTATCCAATAACCCTATGCTGGCCATTCAAATGCAATCCGACGTCCAGTGTCATGACTTTTCGGATGACATGTTCTAGTGCTAGGTTGAACAGCATAGGTGACAGCGCATCTCCTTGCTTTAGTCCGGTTATCACTTCAAACTCTTCAGTGAGTTCCCCTCCGACCCTGACACGCATCCTACTGGTTTTTGTAACTACCTTAAGTAGGGTGACAAGTTTTCGCGGTATGCCAAAGTTGCTGAGTATGGCGTACAGTGAGTCTCTATCAATACTGTCGTAGGCTTTTCTAAAGTCTACGAACAGTGAATGAATGTTCTGCGCGTATTCCCATCTCTTTTCCATCAGCTGCTTCAGAAGGAAAATTTGGTCCACTGTGCTGCGATTACGACGGAACCCACACTGATAATCACCTACAATTTTTTCCGCATACGGTTCCAGTCTGTCTAGTAGCATGTAGGATAACACCTTATACGCTGTTGGAAGAAGAGCGATGCCGCGGTAATTTGAGCAGGTCTTTCTACACCCCTTTTTATGGATAGGACAGATGACGCCCACACTCCATTCATGTGGCTGTTGTTCTGAAGACCAGATCTTGTCCAGTAGCTGATATAATCTTATTTGAATGGCACCTCCACCATATTTCCATACCTCGGCCTGTAAATTATCTATGCCCGGAGCCTTGTTATTCTTCAGCCTCATTATCGCTTTCCTGACTTCTTCAAACGTCAATGGAGCCAAGACCGTGTTATCGTTTGTCTCTAAGTTAGGGATAGCTGGCTGCACCGGTTCAGAGCAATTTAGTAAGCTCTGGAAGTATTTGCGCCACATATTCTTGAGGTCTTCTGAGTCTGATACAAGATTGCCTTCGTCGTCAAGGAGGAATTGCGCAGTGGGTTGGTATCCTTTTTTGATTTGGCGGACTTCCTGGTAGAACTTTCGTGACTTATTAGCTCTAATCAGAGTTTCCATATCTGTAATGATGTTTTCCATCTGTTTTCTTTTGGCACGGCGTATGATCTTTCTTGACTGCAGTCTGAGGTTTTTTGTCAATATTACTATCTAACCTTATTTCAACAACACAAAGATTTGTCAGAAAGTACCTAAAAATTCCTCACCAATTCCCATTCGTATATTCTGAGCTAGGTTCCTAAATTACATTTAAAAAGAGCGAAGATTTTAAATCTATGCTAACATCCTGACACATTCACCGTAGAGATGTCAGTACGGTGTAATATAACGCCAACTCGACAGCCAGTAATTCCCGATCTCAGCCAACGAGGCAAGTTTAATGAAATTCTTGCCGCGCCGATCTACCTACAGCATCTACTGCTTTCGCCGTGTTTTAACTTCCCACTCGAACACTCTTTGCGGGAAATGGGATGTATGATTTTGTACATAATAGATGAGACGGATAAGAATAGATGCTCGGAAGTGAAACACGTTAAGTATTGCGGTGTGCGGAGATGAGTTTTTAAGTCTTGCTTAAGATACTGGTTCAGCATAGGCTCAGTTTTGATATTTCAGCGGAAAAGCCTCCTTGGTTTAAGTACGAACCAAATTGACAGTGAACTTTAGCTTTTTATCATGAAAATGTGTGATGATAATTATACACTCTGTACTTTCTTTTATTTTTCTTTATAGACTCAAGCCTGTAACCCCGAAGTGGTAGGAACAGGTATAATACACGTTCCACCCACATTTCACCAGGCCTATGCCTTTTGCCGTTACCGAGCACATTGCCAGACCTCGTGCTGCTACTAAGAATTCGGAAAAACTCAGTAATACTTTTGCCGGACCCGGTAATCGAACCCGGGACCTCCCAGACGCCCACTGGACCACGCAGGCAGTCTGATAATTCGGTATTGTTGTCAAAGCAGTTAATCTGAGTGTATGTATTTAATTAATATCCTAATCCTAATTTGTCAATTTAGGATTACTCTATAATATTATAAGAAATCGAGATGCGGAGAAAAAGAAAAAAATAATAGATATTAGTCCCAAAGAGTTCAGCAGTTTCTGGACTAGTTGAAAACATATAAGTATGATAGAGAGTTTTCCGAGTACATAAACCTTGTTTATGCTCTTTCGCAGATCTGCATCCATACGCTTACGAAGTATATATTATATATTATATATAATATATTGTCCGTGTGGTGACGGATTAAGAATACGGAATGTCGACAGAGCCGACAGAGGGAGCATATTATGCAGAGAACATCACTGTAAGAGAAGGAAAACTTGATAAACCCCATACCAACCCGTTTGGCCAGCGTGGTATAGTAGGCAAATTCCTCCTTTCAAAGGAGAGGCCTAGTCCAGCAGTGGACTGTTAAAGGCTGATGATGATGATGAAATGTTAAATTATACCCTAAGTTCCTTACAACAAATATAACAAAATTAAATGAGAAGATAGAATCCAATTCACGAAATAATAACGAAAACAATAGCGATTCCATTTTTCTTTCATACTTTAAAATTTAAATTACAAGAAACTTGAACAGAAACTTTGGTATTGTTTGTTGAATAATATTTTATTTTCAAAGATTCAGAGTTATTTATAATAAATGTTCGTTTATTAATATCGTAAGTAGAATATTATTTAGTTACCTATTTAAATTTCGAGACTGCGTGTTAAAAATTTGTTTGATTTGTTCTAGTTTTACGATTCCGTAGAACTGATGTTAGCTCGGAGGGCTACGATTTAATCAAATACAATAGAAACCACAATTCACAGAAGTCCTTAAAAACGTTAGCGAATTTATTGGATTTTCACGATTGTATTTCGGTCAATTTTCTTGTATTTTATATTGTAGTTGTTGATGACAGTTTAAGTATAAGATTTATTCTAACTTAATAATAAAATTCTTCATGTTTTAGATTGGATTATCCTAATGCGATTTAACAGAAAGTCTGAAAAGAAGAAGCAGTTATTCTGTTTATTTCTTTGACAACTCACACAATGTCACGTGATCCCAATAATGCTAAGTTGAGTAGATTCTGTACTATGGTTAACAGATAAGTGATAAACATAATTATGTTATCTTCGATTGCTTCTGCAACTCCAAGTAAAAGCTAAAATATTTGCGAGTCATGGTTAGAAGATATCAACATTTAGTAAGCAGAAAAAAATCTACTGATGTAAACATGACGAAGAGTTTCCTGTTTATCAGTTGTTTTATTAATACATCTACGTACTGTACACATCAAATATTATTTCAAACACATTACAAACAGTCAAATTTAATCGTCAGCCGAAATCGATGGCAGACGCATATTAATTGTCTAGTTAAGCGATAATTAACGCGATTATCTGTTGATTACAGATGTCGCGTGTTCAATTGTATGTACGATTTGATTGGCAAACGAAATTAACCTAAATATTGTGTGGCCAATTGTTTATATTGACATAATGATGAGGATATTAGGAGTCTACTCATGTATTTCCGCGTATAGTAATTGGCTTAATATTGATTATTGTTTATGATTGACCTATTCTCAATTTACGTTACGTGTAATTATTATTTATATAAAATCCGAGAGCATGTAGGTATAAGTTTTCCTTTGGAGATCGATAAAATTTTCATGTACCTAATTGTTTATTTGCTTTAAAATCAGTTTACCATCTTTCAAGTAATCGAAATCTAATCTAATCTACTAGTAATATATAAAGCTGAAGAGTTTGTTTGTTTGTTTGGTTGAACGTGCTAATCTCAGGAACTACCGGTCCGATTTGAAAATTCTTTCAGTGTTAGATAGGTCATTTATCGAGGAAGGCTATATAACATCACGCTATGAGCCACGAGAGAGGAGCAGTAGCCTTAAATAACGCGGGTGTAACCGCGGGGCATCATCTAGAGTAAAATAAAGGTATCACACATTCTGTAAACAGCGTATTACAATATTGCATAGCTAGAGGTACCCGAGGTTATAATTTGTATCTCTACCAGAGTGTAATTATGATCAGTGATGATCGATCGCATTAGTTAATAAAAAAAGAGAATGATAAAGCATTTCACATTCGAATTCATAATATTAGTAAAGATTTTAATTTCTACTATAACGGTATGAAATAGGTACGGCAAACATCCTCTCCGTGGGATCTCCACCTTGTCGTGGTGGGGAGGGCTTAGTAACCGTGTAACCAGTAGGTGAAGCTAAAGGTGGATACAGACTTTGCGAGGCATGCGCTACGAACGGCGCACAACGAATGCCTCTGTTTGAGGCGTGCGTGTTGAAAAATTATACTAACATATGCTCGGGTCGAGCCATCGCGTACGAAGCAAACGCCTCGTCTGTCTGTCTTCATGTTTGTTGCGACTCATGTGCTACGCACAGACGCGCGCGTGCGAGCCGCGCGTTTGCGCTGTGGCCTGTGCGGCAGCCGGCTCATTGCGAGCAGTACGTTGCGTTTGGACGGTTGGGTCCGCGTCGCTGTGATGTTCGCACGCATTATGGACGACAAAGATTTTATTACAGCTTATTTTCGCATTCATAACGAAGGCGGAAGAACTTTTTAACCCACCACCGACGATTTTTTTCTTTCCTTTTTTTTTAATTATTGAATTAATAATTATAAAAGCAGTAGCGGATACGCTCACGCGATGCAAAGGTGCCATCTTGACTGCTGCTGTGTGGGTTGGATCGGCCCGAGCATGCGCTGCGCGCTGTTTGGCCCGAACAAACGGAGTTTCATTTTCGCAGTCGAGGCGTACGTGGATATTGTACGCGGTGCACACCTCGAACGTGCATGCGCGGCTACGTCCACAACTAATGTAATGCTCGCACTGAGGCACTTTGATCTTGTAGCACGTGCCGACACTCGCACGTGCGTAGCACATGCCTCGCTACGAATATAAAGGAACACACCTTGCGAGGCATGCGCTGTGCGCCGTGCGCAGCGCATGCCTCGCAAAGTCTGTATACGGCTTAAGAGAGATCCCGGGAGTGGATGCTCCGCGTGGTCTTAGAGGAGGCCTGCGCGAGTCTGTCTGTCCCTCGCAGTCGGGCGTGGTCGCGGGAGGAGAGGCGTGTCGGTGTTGCGTTGCCGCGCGCCTTATCTCCCGCGTCCAAATGGGGGCGCACCATTGTTGCGTCGCAGTAGGGCCGCAGAGGATCTCTTCCTCTGATGAGGTGTTGTCAGGTTGCCGTCCTCCCTTTCCTCTGCGGCCGCTGGGTGTTTTGGCGGCGGAGCCCAACACCTTCATCCGCCGCCAAGGAGGTTGTGGCCTTCGGGCTATCCGCCGGGGTGTCAGGGTAGAATGCTAACGCGACCCCCTGGCGCCCCAAAATGGCGTTGAAGTATGCACTGTGGTTTTAGTGGGTATTACGGCCTTGCAATCCAGCCGTCGAGTCCCACATACGTGCGTAAATGCATTTTCACAGCGAAGATTTATTTACTTATTTTCAAAGCTATTTTTTATTACAGTCATGAACTCGGGTTCATATGTACATTTTGAACCACATGACATACAAGGGCCTGGATGAAATAAGCTGTAGTTGTTATTATTCATACATACATATATAGGTTAGTCTCACGCCTATATCCCCGAAGAGGTAGGCTGAGGTATATTGCTACACCCACTCATCGCCAGATTTATTTTAGTTCCACGTAATAGGGGGCGAGCCTTTTGCCGTATATGGGCACATTACCAGACTCCGAGCTGCTACTGAGAATTCCCTAACGGAAAAACCCAATAACACTTTGCCCGACCCGGGGATCGAACCCGGGTCCTCCCAATCTCACGCGCACATTTATACCGCGAGACCAACGAGGCGGTTATTATTCAATTAATATACATATTTTGTATATTTTACGATTTTACTATTTCAAGTGTTCACTAAGTTCAGTTCATCTCGAGCTTTAAATAAAGTACATCTTACATTAACATCTCCGGTAATAAAAAAGATACTCGGCAATTCCAAGTGTCTCTTACTGTTCAACGAATTCAATTTTACCTTAATATTAGTGTTAGGAATTAACTCATTTTCAATTGGATTTGGATTTCAGCATATTTTCAGGTGGCTTTACATAGCATGAAGTTTTACTTGTACTTCACTCATAACAAGTCTCTAAGCTGGTATGAAGTTTAACTTAGCGTAAGCCCAAATACCAATAATACAAGCTGGAGACATATTACACTACCCCGTTCTTCTAAAAACAATATTTACCTTTATACGTAATGACGAGCATGACATCTTATCCCAACGTTGATGGTTCAAGATCAGAAAGTTGTAGAAATTGCCACAAGCCAATCAGCAGTGCAGCGAACATCAATTGAATCGATGTTTCATCGCTGCACCAGCGCTGTACGTAAAGCTGTCACTTAGCAGAATAGCATTGGAGAACCCAATGCTCTTATTGAAAAGTAGTTTCTTAGAACAGAGTCGTTACAAAACAGTTATTTGCCGATAACTCCGAAACGATTTTCTGCTTTGGTTTCATCCCTGTAATAGACGCTTACTATATGTTTTCTTACTTCTAAGTATTTTTTTGTGCACCATTTTTCTAACAACCGAATTTTCAACTATTTATTCCCTTTTATATCTTCTTTCATAATACAGAACAAAACATACTTATATACACAATCAGTGCAAGACATAAAAAAGTCTTCACAATATAATCTTAAGTAACGTGACATTATTCAGTCCAAATAGTTACGTTCGCATTAATTTTATACAGTCAGTTTAAGTATTATAAGTTCGTACCGTCAATCCCCTCTGTCGTGTTGTTGGTGTTCATGAAACATGAAGATAAATAAGTGGAGAAGGCACAAGTTATTACAAGCTTTTTAATTAAGGCAATGAATATAATATAATAAGGTCGATTTGCGTTAGAGTACACATTATTAGAGGCCTATTTGTTAAATAAACGAATATAATTATGGTGATTGGGATTTGTGAAAGTCGAAAGTAATGTAAGCAAAAAAGTATTGGGGTATATTTGTAAAAAAAATATACAGACGTAAGTATAGAAGAACTACTCCTATCTTCTAAACAAAATAAATAAGACTTGTAACAGTTGACACCAAAATCCACTGAAAAAGTATTTCCTTAGTGCAATAAAATTTTGATTATATTTATGCCTGCGGTATGCTAGGGAAAGGTGACAATTAACACCGCCATTTTAAATAAAATTGGTTTATTAATGAACCGGGTCTCGGCTCGCCCCATTATTTTTCAAATCAAGTGCGTTATGGAAAGCTTGGTGAGGAAACCTTCACGTCTGAGTGTTCTCGATAATGTTTACGAAAGACCCTACAAAGCGTAGTCTGCCAATTCTTACTTAGCCAGAGTGATTTATTATACTTTTTCTAGTGCGAAGTGGTCCGTGCTCAGCAGAGGGACAGTTTATATAGAGCTGATGATGACATAACAGGGTTATACTAACTTTGTCACTAGCAGATGCAGCATAATTAATGTAACGAATATATAGTAAGACTATGTATCTCTAAAAACATTAATGGAAAGTACTTGGTACAGTTCTTTCAAAATTGAAAGTGAAACTCTTTTGAATCTGATAAACAATCAGATAGACTATAGGATTTTTTCTTCGGGAACCCATAATTGGAAAACGCATCATAGAATTTAATAAATACACTAAAACTATACTTATAAACCTATAACTAAATTAAAAAGAAAATAAAATAATATATTCATACAAAATGCAAGGCACGGGGCGTTTAGGCGTCGTAGTATACCTCCGCATCAATGTCATGGGGTAACGTGCCCAGAAGGCTGGCAGCATTGCCACGCTGGATGGCAATGCTGATTCTTTGAGCAAAGAATAAACCAGCCTTCTGGTCACGTGAGACGTCGATCAAGCGTTTTGAAATTTCTCGGTACAAAAAACGAGCGCTCGGACCCCATGGGCCCAACGTTTCTACCCCAAACGGCTCAAATATGTAATTGCCGACTAAATTTCCGTATTTGCGCCGTTTGAGGGTTTCCGCCATAGATTATACACTTATACTGGTATAGATGCGCAACTCTCAGTTCGAAATTGAAGTTCAATAGGCATCCTCGACTGACCTCGACTCTAGATGGCGTACAAATCAGTTGTATTTTTTTTCGATCGTATAGATGGCGTTAGTAGTGGATTCATTTTTCAGAATAAAATAAATGTTTAATTTCGGTGTTAATAAATAAGTAAATGACAACTGTTATGTAAAATATGCAATTTAAAAGTAAAAAAACATAAAAATCACAAAATGTATTTCATGGTAAGCGTGGATTCGATCCACGGACTTCTCAGATATGAACCCAGCACGCTTTCCACTGCACCACGTAGATCTTAACAAAATTGGCGAAATTACCGTTCAGTTGTTGCTTTTTCTTTAGTTCTTACAATCATTGGTAGATGGTGCTAATTTATATGAAATTTACCCATGTAGGGAGCTTTCACGGCCCTGGTTTCCGCCGTTGCAGCAGCAGCGCCGGCATGACCTGCTGTGCTTGGAATATGTGATGACGCAAGGGTATCTACGCACGTTGCGTCCCACACCAACGGCCTACCCATTTTCCATGGCAACAATGACATACCGTCAGGTCTCTTCCCGTCGTCTCGTACCAAACCATTTGGTTCGAGTACAGCTGGTACGCCAGACGCGGCAAGAGTACGACGAATTATGTCATTCAAATTAGCATGTCGTGGAATTCTACCTGCGCTTCTGCTGCAAGAAAGCCCATGATATCCGAGGCTATCGACGTCTTCTCCACAATGGCACCGATGCGGAGAAACACAAGGAGCACCCAAACGTAGGCAAGTGGCAATACGGAACGTCTCATCGTCCAACATGGTTCCTGTGTTGGAAGATGGTAGTGCTTGTAGCCAAAGACCGGACTCCCATTCCCCCACAGCCTTTTTTTCTTACTAAGTTACAGAGCGGCAAGTCCCACTGTCTCTGGATATCTTTATATATATATATATATATATATATATATATATATATATATTTACATCACGCTATCTATTTGCCACCCTTTTACATCGCATTATTATGACGTCCACCAGTTCCACTTAAAAAATATGAACTATTACAGCGAATATTAGTCGCTAAGGCAATGTCAAATACTGTGTGCATATTATTTTTCTGAAATTTTGACACATATTGATATACAAATATACGTATATTAACAACCATAGTGAAATCAATTAGGACTCCAGCCAACACTATCAATTATCTGGCTTCCCGTGATATACATAATTTAATTTACGTTTTCCTATCTATCGCAACTCCTATCAACAGTGCAACGTTGCCGCTCTTCTTTCTTTAATATTTAATAAGTAGGTGGATAAATATTATTTCTACGTTATAGAGCAGGTATGCAAGCGTAAGCGTGAAGTTTAAAGTTATGAAAATAAAACAAATATTGAGATCAATGCAATTTATTACGATAATATCACAAGAAATACTTACTTAAATGTAGAGAACCTATTTACTTATTTCTAAATTATGAGAAGTATTGGCACATATAAAAAATAGTACTAACGTAGTATTGGAGAGAATCATACGCATATCTAAGCATACGCTTAGCCTCAAACGTCCATATATGTAATCATTTGCAAGTTTTACAGGTATTTAGATACATACGAGTATATGGACGTGGCAATATCGTAAAAGTTTCAAAATATTAATCATTTGACATCTTGGACGTCAAATGACAGATATTGTGAAACTTTTACGATATTATAACGTCCGTATAAGTACATATATGTGTAAATAACTGTGAATCGCACAAGTGATTTGTTTAAACCCTGCTAAACAATAAACAAAAAATAAAATCTAACCCAAATTAAATCGCCGCGCCGATTGAAAAATAACATTTAGATTTAAATCACAGTCACAAGAAATAGTAACTTAAATTAAAGGTACCTGTCTACTTACCTCTGATTTAAAATCATTATTATTTAGGAACACTTTTAATGAGGTAGATATGATATTTACTGATAAGTAATAATCAGGTCACTTAAAATACAAAATTATCTTAAATAAACTCAAGTCGAACACAGTGGGCTATACCAACCTACGTTTATAAAACGGATATACGGACGTCAGTAATCTAATTTGATATAAACGGACGTTGAAAATCCCACCATTTAAATATATTTCAATAACCTGACATCCGTATAATATTAAAGTTTACAATATTAACTTACACAATGAAATATACCAAGATAAGATTTACACGATTTTACGTGGTAAACATAAAAACGGTGGCTCTCATTAAGTTAGCAGTACCCTAATTAAGCATCATAAACTTACAACATTTTTTATATACGTATATAGATATACGAAATTAAAATCATGAAAATTCACGATATTGTAACATCCGTATACTCGTAGTATACGCATATCTACGCAAAAGCATACGCTTAGCCTCAAACGTTCATATATGTAAACATGAAATATGAGTATACGGACGTGGCAATATCGTAAAAGTTTCAAACTATTAATCATTTGACATCTTGGACGTCAAATGACAGATATTCTGAAACTTTTACGACATTATAACGTCCGTATAAGTACATATATGTGTAAATAACTGTGAATCGCACAAGTGATTTGTTTAAACCCTGCTAAACAATAAACAAAAAATAAAATCTAACCCAAATTAAATCGCCGCGCCGATTGAAAAATAACATTTAGATTTAAATCACAGTCACAAGAAATAGTAACTTAAATTAAAGGTACCTGTCTACTTACTTCTGATTTAAAATCATTATCATTTAGGAACACTTTTAATGAGGTAGATATGATATTTACTGCTAAGTAATAATCAGGTCACTTAAAATACAAAATTATCTTAATATATAAAATCCTTGCGTTACTGACTGACTGACAGACACGCTGCAGCCGAAACTATTGGGCGCAGGAAGCTAAAATTTGGCATGTATGTTCCTTTGGGACCGTAAGGGTGCACTAAGAAGAAATTTCCCGAAATTCCCACGGGATCGGCCAAAACGGGTAGGTTAAAAAAAAATGCAGGCGTAGCTGCTGGCGTCCTCTAGTCTTAAATAAACTCAAGTCGAACACAGTGGGCTATACCAACCTACGTTTATAAAACGGATATACGGACGTCAGTAATCCAATTTGATATAAACGGACGTTGAAAATCCCATGATTTAAATATATTTCAATTACCTGACATCCGTATAATATTAAAGTTCACAATATTAACTAACACAATGAAATATACCAAGATAAGATTTACACGATTTTACGTGGTGAACATAAAAACGGTGGCTCTCATTAAGTTAGCAGTACCCTAATTAAGCATCATAAACTTACAACATTTTTTATATACGTATATAGATATACGAAATTAAAATCATGAAAATTCACGATATTGTAACATCCGTATACTCGTAGTATACGCATATCTACGCAAAAGCATACGCTTAGCCTCAAACGTTCATATATGTAAACATTTGCAAGTTTTACAGGTATTAAGATAAATACGAGTATACGGACGTGGCAATATCGTAAAAGTTTCAAATTATTAATCATTTGACATCTTGGACGTCAAATGACAGATTATGTGAAACTTTTACGACATTATAACGTACGTATAAGTAAATATGTGTCTAAATAACTGTGAATCGCACAAGTGCTTAGTTTAAACCCTCTTAAACAATTAACAAAAATAAAATATAACACAAATTAAATCGCCGCGCCGATTGAAAAATAACATTTAGATTTTTTTGGTAATAAGGCGCATTTGACATTTCGTTTTGGTGTAAAATTAGGGATATAAATCACAGTCACAAGAAATAGTCGCTTAAATTGAAGGTATCTACTTACTTCTAATTTCAAATTATTATTATTTAGGAACAATTTTAATAAGGTAGGTATGATAGTTAAGTGCTGATAAGTAAATTATCTAAAATAAACTCAAGTCGAACACAGTGGGCTTTACCAACCTACGTTTATAAAACGGATGTACAGACGTCAGTAATCGAATTTGATTCAAATTATAAACGGACGCTGAATATCCCACGATTTAAATATATTTCCATTATCTGACATCCGTATAATATTAAAGTTCGCAATATTAACTAACACAATGAAATATACCAAGATAAGATTTTACACGATTTTACGTGGTGAGCATAAAAACGGTGGCTCTTATTAGGTTAGCAGAACCCTAATTAAGCATCTTACACTAACTACATTTTTATATACCTATTTAGATATACGAAATTAAAATCGTGAAAATTTACGATATTGTAACGTCCGTATACTAAGAGTATACGGACGTTAGAATATCGTAAATTTTCAAACTACCTATTTGTCATTTAACATCCTGGACGTCAAATGATAGATAGTATCAAACTTGTAACGAAATTGTGGCTAAGCGTATGCTGAGATTTGGGTGACGCAACGATTATTTAATACCGGAACATACTGACAGCTGCATATGCTGCGGCTCAGGTCCTGCTCTGGCAGAAGCTGACTACCTGTGTCTGCATCAACTGCACTGAGTTACAAAGTCATACGCATATCTACGTAAAAGCATACGCTTAGCCTCAAACGTCCTTATATGTAATCATTTGCAAGTTTTACAGGTATTTAGATAAATACGGGTATACGGACGTGGCATATTGTAAAAGTTTTAAACTATTAATCTTTTAACGTCTTAAACGTCAAATGACAGATATTGTGAAACTTTTACGACATTATAACGTCCGTATTAGTACATATATGTCTAAATAACTGTGATTCGCACAAGTGATTTGTATAAATACCCTGCTAAACAATAAACAAAAAATAAAATCTAACACAAATTAAATCACTGCGCCGATTGAAAAATAACATTTAGGTAGTTTTTTTGTAATTAGACGCATTTGAAATTTTGTTATGGTGTAAAATTAGGGACATAAATCATGACACAAGAAATAGTTACTTAAATTAAAGTTACCTATCTACTTACTTCTACTTTAAAATTATCATTATTTAGGAACACTTTTAATGAGGTAGTTATGATAGTTACTATTAAGTAATAACCAGGTCAATTGAGAAAATACAAAATTATATCAAATAAACTCAAAATTAACACAGTGGCCTACACCAAACTACGTTTATAAAACGGATATACGGACGTCAGTAATCAAATTTGACTCAAATTCTAAACGGACGTCGAATATCCCACGATTTAAATATATTTTATCTATCTGACATCCGTATAATATTTAAGTTCACAATACTCGCTGCTATGGAACAGGCTCCCTCCTGAAGTTAGAATTGCCACCAACCGTTATGCATTTAAAACAAAACTACGGAATCTTCTCTTTGATAAGTTGAAGGAATTGGCTCATCACTCTCATCAGCTATAGCATAATTATGTATTTATGTATGTAATATATTTATGTATTATATTTATGTGTGTATCATATCTATGAATAATTATATATATCTATAGTATATTTATGGTTAATAATATGTATCTATATTATTAATATGTATTTAATAGATATCCTATTTTCACCACATGGCTAATGTACCTACCTCATCTATCTCTGCACCACCAAAAGGTTGACTGGCAGAAAATGCCACTAGGCATTAAGTCCACCTGTGTACTATTTTTGTGCATAAAGAATAAATTAAAAAAAAAATATATGAATTAACACAATGAAATATACCAAGATAAGATTTTACATGATCCACAAAGATGGAAGTAGAGTATACTCTCTCTTAACACTACACTGTACACAAACAAATGTACCAGCTAATACAAAAACTAAACAAACTAAAATAACTGATTATTTTACAACTATACAACCACCAAAAAAGGCCCAAAATATTATTTGTTTTCGCAGATAAAATTAAGCCAAGAACTACTACAATAATACACCAAAATATAGCAGGCGTAATAAATAAACAAGAGCTTATTGAGGTGGCCATAAATGATTTATCGAATAATATAGATAATATTGACATTATTTGCTTAACAGAAAACTTTTTAAAACAAGAATCTGAACCCAACCTTAGAATAGGCAATTACAAATTAGCTTTGTTTTTCTCACGCCCTAACCAACGCAGAGGAGGCTCATGCATACTAGTAAAGCATGACCTGGCATACAAACATATTAGCAAATTACCACCTTCAGTCCCCCTTCATTTTGAATGTAGTGCTAAAGAAATTACTACTTTTAATCTTGTAATAGTATGCATTTACAGAACACCCTCATCCAGCACAAGTATATTCTTAAATAAATTTGAAAAACTCACTGATAAGCTATGCAAAAAGTCTAATAAAACGTTATTATCTGTGTAGATTGGAACATTGATACATTAAAGTAGGTAAAAGATATCCAGTGAATTACAATCCATACTTAAAACAATAACTTAAAAAAGCCACATAACATTACCGACGCGAAAATCTTCTTGTTTTGATCAAATTGTAAGTAACGTTCACGAAGGTAAATCTAATATTCATTACCTAGCATTATCTGACCATGAAACTGCCCAATCGTTGACTATCAACAATGAGACCTATAGTGTAAATAACAAATCTTATAACTATCAATACAAAACCATTAGAGATCTTAGCCAGGAAAACATGGTCAAATTCAAAAACTGCATTAATAATTTGCACTTCACTGAGGTATACGAACAACAAAGTACTAATTAAGCATTTAACACCTTCCATGACACTATCACCATGTTTTATACTTTATGTTTCCCCAAAATAACGATAAGAAGTGTAAGTGTAGTCAAACACGCAAAAAATAGAAAACTAACTAAAAATATAAAACGATCTTGTATAAGAAAAAGAATGCTATACTTGAAATATCATCTTGATAGACACAATAAAAGGCAGCATAAGACAAGGTATAACAATTATACAACAATATTAAAACAATGTATCAAAAAAGCGCATCAAATAAACAATCTAAACTTCATTAAAAACGCAAAAAATGCCTGCTCAGCTGCATGGAAAATTATTAAAGAAAACAATAATAAAGCAATAACTAGCGCACACATAGAATCAATAGAATTTAACAAAAAGATCTACACCAAGCCTATTAAAATTTGTAATTTATTTAACAATTACTATGTATCACTGTGCAGCAATGTTAAAAAATACGAAGATACAGGCCCACCTAACCATATCACCAAAATATCTCAAAATACTAAGACCCTTATTTCTCACACCAATAGACAACCCTGACACATTAAAGATAATTAACTTCTTAAAAAATACTCATTCTACTGGCTATGATGTTATAAGTACAAAGGTATTAAAAACCTGCGCACACTCTTTAGTAGCACCATTAACCTATATCATTAACCTGTCACTCGTAGAAGGTAAATTCCCTGATCGACTTTAACTGTCAATTGTTAAGCCAATGCACAAAAAAGGAGTCAAAACTAACATCAATAATTATAGACCAATTACACTCATACCTATACTATCAAAAATATTCGAGAAAGTTATGTACATCAAAATAGAGACATTTCTAACTTCTTGTAATATCTTAAATAAAAAGCCGTTCGGTTTTCGGAAACAAAGCTCCACTGCATTGGCATGTTTTTCTTTAATAAAGCATATTACAGAAGCCTTAAATAATAAATCTATAGTCGCATGTCTGTTTCTAGACATGACAAAAGCTGTTGACTTCGTCTGTCACCAAAAACTGCTCTCAAAGCTCTCAAATCATGGGTTACGTGGAAATGTTTATAACTGGATTGAGAGTTATCTAGAAAATCGAATACAATATGTCGAATTAAACAGAACTTATAAAAATAAACAAAAGCAATACAGATCGATGTACAAAATAAACAATTATGGTACGCCCTAAGGGAGTATTTTAGCCCCTCTTTTGTTTCTGTTATACATTAACGATTTCCCGGATGCAATCAACCAGGAAATTATACTATTTGCTGATGATACAACAATAATAATTAAAGATAAACATAAACTTAATCTAGAAATAAATATAAAAGCGACACTCAATAATGCCATAAGCTGGCTTAATTAAAACAACCTTAAGATAAACATGACAAAAACAAATATTATTCAGTTCCAAACATATGCAACAAATCTAAATTAAATCATAATGACACGCACATATCAACGTTGTTGATAATTGCGTATTTTTAGGTATCAGGGTCGATAAATATTGTAATTGGAAACCTCATTTAGAAAAACTAGTCAATAAAATAGATCGATTTATAAATGTTTAAAAAAAAGTTAGACTGACAGTAAACATTAATGCTGCACTATCTGCATACCATGCTTACGTATCCTCCCTGCTCAGATACGGCATTGTTGTATGGGGTAACTCGGTTTAAGTTGACAGAGTTCTTATAACCCAAAAGAAGTGTATTCGAGTAGTATGTGGAGTCGATACACTGACAAGCTGTAAACCTCTATTTAAAAAACACAAGATTTTACCTGTTCCATGCTTATACATATTAGAAATAGGTTTACTAGTAAAACATCATGTTGAATAGTTTTTAAAATTTGATGATACATAACTGCCATCTATTAAATTGGAATTATTTAGAAGAAATGCATACTGTATGGCAATTAAAATATATAACCATATTCCGCTAAGTATCAAAATGTTACCTAAATCCCAATTTAAA